>JBBPFJ010000670.1:0-20078 GCA_037975025.1 Excoecaria agallocha | reverse complement strand
AAAAGCTATCATTGAGAATGGTATATTTGTTCTTGATTTAATTAAAGAAGTACATAATGTGGATACCAGAGAATGAAACATGATAATCTAAATACCTCTAAGGGGTACTCCTTTGCATTTTGGGTCAGTTTTTCACCAAAAACTCATAGGGGTACCCCTATGCATTTTGGGTCTGTTTTTCATCTAAAAACTCAAAGGGTACCCTTTGCATTTCTGGGATAGTTTTTCACCAAAACTTATAGGGGTACCCCTTTGCTTTTTGGGTCAGTTTTTCAACAAAAAACTCAAAGTGGTACCCCTTTGCATTTTGGGTCATTTTTTAGCAAAAACTCATATGGGTACCCCTATGCATTTTGGGTCAATTTTTCAGCCAAAAACTCAAAGGGGTACCCCTTTCCATTTTGGGTCAGTTTTAAGCCAAAAACTCAATGGGGTACCCTTTGCATTTTGGGTCATATTTTCACCAAAAACTCATAACGGTACACCTTTGCATTTTGGGTCAGTTTTTCAGCAAAAACTCTAAGGGGTACCCCTTTGCATTTGGGTCAGTTTTTCAGCCAAAAACTCAAAGAGTACCCCTTTGCATTTTGGGTCATTTTTCACCAAAAACTCAAAGTGGTACCCCTTTGCATTTTGGGTCAGTTTTTCACCAAAAACTCATAACGGTACACCTTTGCATTTTGGGTCAATTTACAGCCAAAAACTCAAGGGGTACCCCTTTGCATTTTGGGTCAGTTTTTCACCAAAAACTCATAACGGTACACCTTTGCATTTTGGTCAGTTTTTCAGCCAAAAACTCTAAGGGGTACTCCTTTGCATTTTGGGTTAGCTTTTCACCAAAACTGATAACGGTACACCTTTGCATTTTGATGTCAGTTTTTCAGCAAAAACTCTAAGGGGTACCCCTTTGCATTTGGGTTAGTTTTTCAGCCAAAAACTCAAGGGTACCCCTTTGCATTTGGGTCATTTTTTCACCAAAAACACATAGGGGTACCCTTATGCATTTTGGGTCAGTTTTTCAGCCAAAACTCAAGGGGTACCCCTTTGCATTTGGGTCATTTTATCACCAAAAACTCATAGGGATACCCCTATGCATTTTGGGTCAGTTTTTCAGCCAAAACTCAAAGAGGTACCCCTTTGCATTTTGGTCATTTTTTCCCCAAAAACTCATAGGGGTACCCCCTTTGAATTTTGGATCAGTTTTCAGCCAAAAACTCTCAGGGGTATCCCTTTCCATTTTGGGTCAGTTTTTCAGGCCAAAAACTCAAAGGGGTACCCCTTTGCATTTTGGGTCATTTTTTCACCAAAAACTTATAGGGGTACCCCTATGCAATTTTGGGTCAGTTTTTCAGCTAAAAACTCAATGGGTACCCTTTGAATTTCGGTTAGTTTTTCACCAAAAACTCATAGGGGTACCTCCTTTGCTTTTTGGTCAGTTTTTCACAAAAAACTCAAAGGGGTACCCATTGCATTTTGGGTCAGTTTTTCTGCAAAAACTCTAAGGGGTACCCCTTTGCATTTTGGGTCATTTTTTCAGCCAAAAACTCAAAGAGGTACCCCTTTGCATTTTGGGTCATTTTTTCACCAAAACTCATAGGCGTACTCCTATGCATTTTGGGTCAGTTTTTCAGCTAAAACTCAAAGGGTACCCTTTGCATTTCTGGATAGTTTTTCACAAAAACTTATAGGGGTACCCCTTTGCTTTTTGGCAGTTTTTCAACAAAAACTCAAAGTGGTACCCCTTTGCATTTTGGTCATTTTTTCAGCAAAAACTCATATGGGTACCCCTATGCATTTTGGGTCAATTTTTCAGCCAAAAACTCAAAGGGTACCCCTTTCCATTTTGGGTCAGTTTTTAAGCCAAAAACTCAATGGGGTACCCCTTTGCATTTTGGGTCATATTTCACCAAAAACTCATAACGGTACACCTTTGCATTTTGGGTCAGTTTTTCAGCAAAAACTCTAAGGGGTACCCCTTTGCATTTTGGGTCAGTTTTTCAGCCAAAAACTCAAAGAGGTACCCCTTTGCATTTTGGGTCATTTTTTCACCAAAACTCGAAGGGGTACCCCTTTGCATTTTGGGTCAGTTTTTCACCAAAAACTCATAACGATACACCTTTGCATTTTGGGTCAATTTTACAGCCAAAAACTCAAAGGGGTACCCCTTTGCATTTTGGGTCAGTTTTTCACCAAAAACTCATAACGTACACCTTTGCATTTTGGTCAGTTTTTCAGCCAAAAACTCTAAGGGGTACTCCTTTGCATTTTGGGTCAGCTTTTCACCAAAAACTCATAACGGTACACCTTTGCATTTTGAGTCAGTTTTTCAGCAAAAACTCTAAGGGGTACCCCTTTGCATTTTGGGTTAGTTTTTCAGCCAAAACTCAAAGAGGTACCCCTTTGCATTTTGGGTCATTTTTTCACCAAAAACACATAGGGGTACCCTTATGCATTTTGGGTCAGTTATTTCAGCCAAAAACTCAAAGGGGTACCCCTTTGCATTTTGGGTCATTTTTTCACCAAAAACTCATAGGGATACCCCTATGCATTTTGGGTCAGTTTTTCAGCTAAAAACTCAAAGGGTACCCATTGCATTTCGGGTTAGTTTTTCACCAAAACTCATAGGGGTACCCCTTTGCTTTTTGGGTCAGTTTTTCAACAAAAAACTCAAAGGGGTACCCCTTTGCATTTTGGGTCATTTTTTTAGCAAAAACTCATATGGGTACCCCTATGCTTTTGGGTCAATTTTTCAGCCAAAAACTCAAAGGGGTACCCCTTTCCATTTTGGGTCAGTTTTTAAGCCAAAAACTCAATGGGGTACCCCTTTGCATTTTGGGTCATATTTTCACCAAAAACTCATAACGGTACACCTTTGCATTTTGGGTCAGTTTTTCAGCAAAAACTCTAAGGGGTACCCCTTTGCATTTTGGGTCAGTTTTTCAGCCAAAAAACTCAAAGAGGTACCCCTTTGCATTTTGGGTCATTTTTTCACCAAAAATTCAAAGGGGTACCCCTTTGCATTTTGGGTCAGTTTTTCACCAAAAACTCATAACGATACACCTTTGCATTTTGGGTCAATTTTACAGCCAAAAACTCAAAGGGTACCCCTTTGCATTTTGGGTCAGTTTTTCACCAAAAACTCATAACGGTACACCTTTGCATTTTGGGTCAGTTTTTCAGCCAAAAACTCTAAGGGGTACTCCTTTGCATTTTGGATCAGCTTTTCACCAAAACTCATAACGGTACACCTTTGCATTTTGAGTCAGTTTTTCAGCAAAAACTCTAAGGGGTACCCCTTTGCATTTTGGGTTAGTTTTCAGCCAAAAACTCAAAGAGGTACCCCTTTGCATTTTGGGTCATTTTTTCACCAAAACACATAGGGGTACCCTTATGATTTTGGGTCAGTTTTTCAGGCAAAAACTCAAAGGGGTACCCCTTTGCATTTTGGGTCAGTTTTTCTGCAAAAACTCTAAGGGGTACCCCTTTGCATTTTGGGTCAGTTTTTCAGCCAAAAACTCAAAGAGGTACCCCTTTGCATTTGGGTCATTTTTTCGCCAAAAACTCATAGGGGTACCCCTTTGCATTTTGGATCAGTTTTTCAGCCAAAAACTCTCAGGGGTATCCCTTTCCATTTTGGGTCAGTTTTTCAGCCAAAACTCAAAGGGGTACCCCTTTGCATTTTGGGTCATTTTTTCACCCAAAAACACATAGGGGTACCCTTATGCATTTTGGGTCAGTTTTTCAGCCAAAAACTCAAAGGGGTACCCCTTTGCAGTTTGGGTCATTTTTTCACCAAAAACTCATAGGGATACCCCTATGCATTTTGGGTCAGTTTTTCAGCTAAAAACTCAAAGGGTACCCTTTGCATTTCGGTTAGTTTTTCACCAAAAACTCATAGGGGTACCCCTTTGCTTTTTGGGTCAGTTTTCAACAAAAAACTCAAAGGGGTACCCCTTTGCATTTTGGGTCATTTTTCAGCAAAAACTCATATGGGTACCCCTATGCATTTTGGGTCAATTTTTCAGCCAAAAACTCAAAGGGGTACCCCTTTCCATTTTGGGTCAGTTTTTAAGCCAAAAACTCAATGGGGTACCCCTTTGCATTTTGGGTCATATTTTCACCCAAAAACTCATAACGGTACACCTTTGCATTTTGGGTCAATTTTTCAGCAAAAACTCTAAGGGGTACCCTTTGCATTTTGGGTCAGTTTTTCAGCCAAAAACTCAAAGAGGTACCCCTTTGCATTTTGGGTCATTTTTTCACCAAAAACTCAAAGGGGTACCCCTTTGCATTTTGGGTCAGTTTTTCACCAAAAACTCATAACGATACACCTTTGCATTTTGGGTCAATTTTACAGCCAAAAACTCAAAGGGGTACCCCTTTGCATTTTGGGTCAGTTTTTCACCAAAAACTCATAACGGTACACCTTTGCATTTTGGGTCAGTTTTTCAGCCAAAAACTCTAAGGGGTACTCCTTTGCATTTTGGATCAGCTTTTCCACCAAAAACTCATAACGGTACACCTTTGCATTTTGAGTCAGTTTTTCAGCAAAAACTCTAAGGGGTACCCCTTTGCATTTTGGGTTAGTTTTTCAGCCAAAAACTCAAAGAGGTACCCCTTTGCATTTTGGGTCATTTTTTCACCAAAAACACATAGGGGTACCCTTATGGATTTTGGGTCAGTTTTTCAGGCAAAAACTCAAAGGGGTACCCCTTTGCATTTTGGGTCAGTTTTTCTGCAAAAACTCTAAGGGGTACCCCTTTGCATTTTGGGTCAGTTTTTCAGCAAAAACTCAAAGAGGTACCCCTTTGCATTTTGGGTCATTTTTTCGCCAAAAACTCATAACGGTACACCTTTGCATTTTGAGTCAGTTTTTCAGCAAAAACTCTAAGGGGTACCCCTTTGCATTTTGGGTTAGTTTTTCAGCCAAAAACTCAAAGGGGTACCCCTTTGCATTTTGGGTCATTTTTTCACCAAAAACACATAGGGGTACCCTTATGCATTTTGGGTCAGTTTTTCAGCCAAAAACTCAAAGGGGTACCCCTTTGCAGTTTGGGTCATTTTTTCACCAAAAACTCATAGGGATACCCCTATGCATTTTGGGTCAGTTTTTCAGCTAAAAACTCAAAGGGTACCCTTTGCATTTCGGGTTAGTTTTTCACCAAAAACTCATAGGGGTACCCCTTTGCTTTTTGGGTCAGTTTTTCAACAAAAACCTCAAAGGGGTACCCCTTTGCATTTTGGGTCATTTTTTCAGCAAAAACTCATATGGGTACCCCTATGCATTTTGGGTAAATTTTTCAGCCAAAAACTCAAAGGGGTACGCCTTTCCATTTTGGGTCAGTTTTTAAGCCAAAAACTCAATGGGGTACCCCTTTGCATTTTGGGTCATATTTTCACCAAAAACTCATAACGGTACACCTTTGCATTTTGGGTCAGTTTTTCAGCAAAAACTCTAAGGGGTACCCCTTTGCATTTTGGGTCAGTTTTTCAGCTAAAAATTCAATGGGTACCCTTTGAATTTCGGGTTAGTTTTTCACCAAAAACTCATAGGGGTACCCCTTTGCTTTTTGGGTCAGTTTTTCAACAAAAAACTCAAAGGGGTACCCCTTTGCATTTTGGGTCAGTTTTTCTGCAAAAACTCTAAGGGGTACCCCTTTGCATTTTGGGTCAGTTTTTCAGCCAAAAACTCGAAGAGGTACCCCTTTGCATTTTGGGTAATTTTTTCACCAAAAACTTATAGGGGTACCCCTTTGCTTTTTGGGTCAGTTTTTCAACAAAAAACTCAAAGTGGTACCCCTTTGCATTTTGGGTCATTTTTTCAGCAAAAACTCATATGGGTACCCCTATGCATTTTGGGTCAATTTTTCAGCAAAAAACTCAAAGGGGTACCCCTTTCCATTTTGGGTCAGTTTTTAAGCCAAAAACTCAATGGGGTACCCCTTTGCATTTTGGGTCATATTTTCACCAAAAACTCATAACGGTACACCTTTGCATTTTGGGTCAGTTTTTCAGCAAGAACTCTAAGGGGTACCCCTTTGCATTTTGGGTCAGTTTCTCACCAAAAACTCATAACGGTACACCTTTGCATTTTGGGTCAGTTTTTCAGCCAAAAACTCTAAGGGGTACTCCTTTGCATTTTGGGTCAGTTTTTCACCAAAAACTCATAACGGTACACCTTTGCATTTTGGGTCAGTTTTTCAGCCAAAAACTCTAAGGGGTACTCCTTTGCATTTTGGATCAGCTTTTCACCAAAAACTCATAACGGTACACCTTTGCATTTTGAGTCAGTTTTTCAGCAAAAACTCTAAGGGGTACCCCTTTGCATTTTGGGTTAGTTTTTCAGCCAAAAACTCAAAGAGGTACCCCTTTGCATTTTGGGTCATTTTTTCACCAAAAACACATAGGGGTACCCTTATGGATTTTGGGTCAGTTTTCAGCCAAAAACTCAAAGGGGTACCCCTTTGCATTTTGGGTCAGTTTTTCTGCAAAAACTCTAAGGGGTACCCCTTTGCATTTTGGGTCAGTTTTTCAGCCAAAAACTCAAAGAGGTACCCCTTTGCATTTTGGGTCATTTTTTCACCAAAAACTCATAGGGGTACCCCTTTGCATTTTGGATCAGTTTTTCAGCCAAAAACTCTCAGGGGTATCCCTTTCCATTTTGGGTCAGTTTTTCAGCCAAAAACTCAAAGGGGTACCCCTTTGCATTTTGGGTCATTTTTTCACCAAAAACACATAGGGGTACCCTTATGCATTTTGGGTCAGTTTTTCAGCCAAAAACTCAAAAGGGTACCCCTTTGCATTTTGGGTCATTTTTTCACCAAAAACTCATAGGGATACCCCTATGCATTTTGGGTCAGTTTTTCAGCTAAAAACTCAAAGGGTACCCTTTGCATTTCGGGTTAGTTTTTCACCAAAAACTCATAGGGGTACCCCTTTGCTTTTTGGGTCAGTTTTTCAACAAAAACCTCAAAGGGGTACCCCTTTGCATTTTGGGTCATTTTTTCAGCAAAAACTCATATGGGTACCCCTATGCATTTTGGGTAAATTTTTCAGCCAAAAACTCAAAGGGGTACCCCTTTCCATTTTGGGTCAGTTTTTAAGCCAAAAACTCAATGGGGTACCCCTTTGCATTTTGGGTCATATTTTCACCAAAAACTCATAACGGTACACCTTTGCATTTTGGGTCAGTTTTTCAGCAAAAACTCTAAGGGGTACCCCTTTGCATTTTGGGTCAGTTTTTCAGCTAAAAACTCAATGGGTACCCTTTGAATTTCGGGTTAGTTTTTCACCAAAAACTCATAGGGGTACCCCTTTGCTTTTTGGGTCAGTTTTTCAACGAAAAACTCAAAGGGGTACCCCTTTGCATTTTGGGTCAGTTTTTCTGCAAAAACTCTAAGGGGTACCCCTTTGCATTTTGGGTCAGTTTTTCAGCCAAAAACTCGAAGAGGTACCCCTTTGCATTTTGGGTAATTTTTTCACCAAAAACTTATAGGGGTACCCCTTTGCTTTTTGGGTCAGTTTTTCAACAAAAAACTCAAAGTGGTACCCCTTTGCATTTTGGGTCATTTTTTCAGCAAAAACTCATATGGGTACCCCTATGCATTTTGGGTCAATTTTTCAGCAAAAAACTCAAAGGGGTACCCCTTTCCATTTTGGGTCAGTTTTTAAGCCAAAAACTCAATGGGGTACCCCTTTGCATTTTGGGTCATATTTTCACCAAAAACTCATAACGGTACACCTTTGCATTTTGGGTCAGTTTTTCAGCAAAAACTCTAAGGGGTACCCCTTTGCATTTTGGGTCAGTTTTTCAGCCAAAAACTCAAAGAGGTACCCCTTTGCATTTTGGGTCATTTTTTCACCAAAAACTCAAAGGGGTACCCCTTTGCATTTTGGGTCAGTTTTTCACCAAAAACTCATAACGGTACACCTTTGCATTTTGCGTCAATTTTACAGCCAAAAACACAAAGGGGTACCCCTTTGCATTTTGGGTCAGTTTTTCACCAAAAACTCATAACGGTACACCTTTGCATTTTGGGTCAGTTTTTCAGCCAAAAACTCTAAGGGGTACTCCTTTGCATTTTGGGTCAGCTTTTCACCAAAAACTCATAACGGTACACCTTTGCATTTTGAGTCAATTTTTCAGCAAAAACTCTAAGGGGTACCCCTTTGCATTTTGGGTTAGTTTTTCAGCCAAAAACTCAAAGAGGTACCCCTTTGCATTTTGGGTCATTTTTTCACCAAAAACACATAGGGGTACCCTTATGCATTTTGGGTCAGTTTTTCAGCCAAAAACTCAAAGGGGTACCCCTTTGCATTTTGGGTCATTTTTTCACCAAAAACACATAGGGATACCCCTATGCATTTTGGGTCAGTTTTTCAGCTAAAAACTCAAAGGGTACCCTTTGCATTTCGGGTTAGTTTTTCACCAAAAACTCATAGGGGTACCCCTTTGCTTTTTGGGTCAGTTTTTCAACAAAAAACTCAAAGGGGTACCCCTTTGCATTTTGGGTCATTTTTTCAGCAAAAACTCATATGGGTACCCCTATGCATTTTGGGTCAATTTTTCAGCCAAAAACTCAAAGGGGTACCCCTTTCCATTTTGGGTCAGTTTTTAAGCCAAAAACTCAATGGGGTACCCCTTTGCATTTTGGGTCATATTTTCACCAAAAACTCATAACGGTACACCTTTGCATTTTGGGTCAGTTTTTCAGCAAAAACTCTAAGGGGTACCCCTTTGCATTTTGGGTCAGTATTTCAGCCAAAAACTCAAAGAGGTACCCCTTTGCATTTTGGGTCATTTTTTCACCAAAAACTCAAATGGGTACCCCTTTGCATTTTGGGTCAGTTTTTCACCAAAAACTCATAACGGTACACCGTTGCATTTTGGGTCAATTTTACAGCCAAAAACTCAAAGGGGTACCCCTTTGCATTTTGGGTCAGTTTTTCACCAAAAACTCATAATGGTACACCTTTGCATTTTGGGTCAGTTTTTCAGCCAAAAACTCTAAGGGGTACTCCTTTGCATTTTGGATCAGCTTTTCACCAAAAACTCATAACGGTACCCCTTTGCATTTTGAGTCAGTTTTTCACCAAAAACTCATAGGGGTACCCCTTTGCATTTTGGGTCATTTTTTCACCAAAAACTCATAGGGGTACCCCTATGCATTTTAGGTCAGTTTTTCAGCTAAAAACTCAAAGGGTACCCTTTGCATTTCGGGTTAGTTTTTCACCAAAAACTCATAGGGGTACCCCTTTGGTTTTTGGGTAAGTTTTTCAACAAAAAACTCAAAGGGGTACCCCTTTGCATTTTGGGTCATTTTTTCAGCTAAAACTCATAGGGGTACCCCTATGCATTTTGGGTCAATTTTTCAGCCAAAAACTCACAGGGGTACCCCTTTGCATTTTGGGTCAGTTTTTCACCAAAAACTCATAACGGTACACCTTTGCATTTTGGGTCAGTTTTTCAGCCAAAAACTCTAAGGGGTACTCCTTTGCATTTTGGGTCAGTTTTTCACCAAAAACTCATTAGGGTACACCTTTACATTTTGGGTCAGTTTTTCAGCAAAAACTCTAAGGGGTACCCCTTTGCATTTTGGGTCAATTTTTCAGCCAAAAACTCAAAGAGGTACCCCTTTGCATTTTGGGTCATTTTTTCACCAAAAACTCAAAGGGGTACCCCTTTGCATTTTGGGTCAGTTTTTCACCAAAAACTCATAATGGTACACCTTTGCATTTTGGGTCAGTTTTTCAGCCAAAAAATCTAAGGGGTACTCCTTTGCATTTTGGGTCAGCTTTTCACCAAAAACTCATAACGGTACACCTTTGTATTTTGAGTCAGTTTTTCAGCAAAAACTCTAAGGGGTACCCCTTTGCATTTTGGGTTAGTTTTTCAGCCAAAAACTCACAGAGCTACCCCTTTGCATTTTGGGTCAGTTTTTCAGCCAAAAACTCAAAGAGGTACCCCTTTGCATTTTGGGTCAATTTTTCAGCCAAAAACTCAAAGGGGTACCCCTTTGCATTTTGGGTCAGTTTTTCACCAAAAACTCATAACGGTACACCTTTGCATTTTGCGTCAGTTTTTCAGCCAAAAAATCTAAGGGGTACTCCTTTGCATTTTGGGTCAGCTTTTCACCAAAAACTCATAACGGTACACCTTTGCATTTTGAGTCAGTTTTTCAGCAAAAACTCTAAGGGGTACCCCTTTGCATTTTGGGTTAGTTTTTCAGCCAAAAACTCAAAGAGGTACCCCTTTGCATTTTGGGTCTTTTTTTCACAAAAAACACATAGCGGTACCCTTATGCTTTTTGGGTCAGTTTTTCAACAAAAAACTCAAAGGGGTACCCCTTTGCATTTTGGGTCATTTTTTCAGCTAAAAACTCAAAGGGTACCCTTTGCATTTCGGGTTAGTTTTTCACCAAAAACTCATAGGGGTACCCCTTTGCTTTTTGGGTCAGTTTTTCAACAAAAACCTCAAAGGGGTACCCCTTTGCATTTTGGGTCATTTTTTCAGCAAAAACTCATATGGGTACCCCTATGCATTTTGGGTAAATTTTTCAGCCAAAAACTCAAAGGGGTACCCCTTTCCATTTTGGGTCATTTTTTCACCAAAAACTCATAACGGTACACCTTTGCATTTTGCGTCAGTTTTTCAGCCAAA
Organism: Excoecaria agallocha; assembly: GCA_037975025.1. Classification (NCBI taxonomy): domain Eukaryota; kingdom Viridiplantae; phylum Streptophyta; class Magnoliopsida; order Malpighiales; family Euphorbiaceae; genus Excoecaria; species Excoecaria agallocha. Next base: position 9,418 of record JBBPFJ010000670.1, on the reverse strand, counting down.
AAATCTAAGGGGTACTCCTTTGCATTTTGGGTCAGCTTTTCACCAAAAACTCATAACGGTACACCTTTGCATTTTGAGTCAGTTTTTCAGCAAAAACTCTAAGGGGTACCCCTTTGCATTTTGGGTTAGTTTTTCAGCCAAAAACTCAAAGAGGTACCCCTTTGCATTTTGGGTCTTTTTTTCACAAAAAACACATAGGGGTACCCTTATGCTTTTTGGGTCAGTTTTTCAACAAAAAACTCAAAGGGGTACCCCTTTGCATTTTGGGTCATTTTTCAGCTAAAAACTCAAAGGGTACCCTTTGCATTTCGGGTTAGTTTTTCACCAAAAACTCATAGGGGTACCCCTTTGCTTTTTGGGTCAGTTTTTCAACAAAAACCTCAAAGGGGTACCCCTTTGCATTTTGGGTCATTTTTTCAGCAAAAACTCATATGGGTACCCCTATGCATTTTGGGTAAATTTTTCAGCCAAAAACTCAAAGGGGTACCCCTTTGCATTTTGGGTAATTTTTTCACCAAAAACTTATAGGGGTACCCCTTTGCTTTTTGGGTCAGTTTTTCAACAAAAAACTCAAAGTGGTACCCCTTTGCATTTTGGGTCATTTTTTCAGCAAAAACTCATATGGGTACCCCTATGCATTTTGGGTCAATTTTTCAGCAAAAAACTCAAAGGGGTACCCCTTTCCATTTTGGGTCAGTTTTTAAGCCAAAAACTCAATGGGGTACCCCTTTGCATTTTGGGTCATATTTTCACCAAAAACTCATAACGGTACACCTTTGCATTTTGGGTCAGTTTTTCAGCAAAAACTCTAAGGGGTACCCCTTTGCATTTTGGGTCAGTTTTTCAGCCAAAAACTCAAAGAGGTACCCCTTTGCATTTTGGGTCATTTTTTCACCAAAAACTCAAAGGGGTACCCCTTTGCATTTTGGGTCAGTTTTTCACCAAAAACTCATAACGGTACACCTTTGCATTTTGCGTCAATTTTACAGCCAAAAACTCAAAGGGGTACCCCTTTGCATTTTGGGTCAGTTTTTCACCAAAAACTCATAACGGTACACCTTTGCATTTTGGGTCAGTTTTTCAGCCAAAAACTCTAAGGGGTACTCCTTTGCATTTTGGGTCAGCTTTTCACCAAAAACTCATAACGGTACACCTTTGCATTTTGAGTCAATTTTTCAGCAAAAACTCTAAGGGGTACCCCTTTGCATTTTGGGTTAGTTTTTCAGCCAAAAACTCAAAGAGGTACCCCTTTGCATTTTGGGTCATTTTTTCACCAAAAACACATAGGGGTACCCTTATGCATTTTGGGTCAGTTTTTCAGCCAAAAACTCAAAGGGGTACCCCTTTGCATTTTGGGTCATTTTTTCACCAAAAACTCATAGGGATACCCCTATGCATTTTGGGTCAGTTTTTCAGCTAAAAACTCAAAGGGTACCCTTTGCATTTCGGGTTAGTTTTTCACCAAAAACTCATAGGGGTACCCCTTTGCTTTTTGGGTCAGTTTTTCAACAAAAAACTCAAAGGGGTACCCCTTTGCATTTTGGGTCATTTTTTCAGCAAAAACTCATATGGGTACCCCTATGCATTTTGGGTCAATTTTTCAGCCAAAAACTCAAAGGGGTACCCCTTCCCATTTTGGGTCAGTTTTTAAGCCAAAAACTCAATGGGGTACCCCTTTGCATTTTGGGTCATATTTTCACCAAAAACTCATAACGGTACACCTTTGCATTTTGGGTCAGTTTTTCAGCAAAAACTCTAAGGGGTACCCCTTTGCATTTTGGGTCAGTATTTCAGCCAAAAACTCAAAGAGGTACCCCTTTGCATTTTGGGTCATTTTTTCACCAAAAACTCAAATGGGTACCCCTTTGCATTTTGGGTCAGTTTTTCACCAAAAACTCATAACGGTACACCTTTGCATTTTGGGTCAATTTTACAGCCAAAAACTCAAAGGGGTACCCCTTTGCATTTTGGGTCAGTTTTTCACCAAAAACTCATAATGGTACACCTTTGCATTTTGGGTCAGTTTTTCAGCCAAAAACTCTAAGGGGTACTCCTTTGCATTTTGGATCAGCTTTTCACCAAAAACTCATAACGGTACCCCTTTGCATTTTGAGTCAGTTTTTCACCAAAAACTCATAGGGGTACCCCTTTGCATTTTGGGTCATTTTTTCACCAAAAACTCATAGGGGTACCCCTATGCATTTTAGGTCAGTTTTTCAGCTAAAAACTCAAAGGGTACCCTTTGCATTTCGGGTTAGTTTTTCACCAAAAACTCATAGGGGTACCCCTTTGGTTTTTGGGTAAGTTTTTCAACAAAAAACTCAAAGGGGTACCCCTTTGCATTTTGGGTCATTTTTTCAGCTAAAACTCATAGGGGTACCCCTATGCATTTTGGGTCAATTTTTCAGCCAAAAACTCACAGGGGTACCCCTTTGCATTTTGGGTCAGTTTTTCACCAAAAACTCATAACGGTACACCTTTGCATTTTGGGTCAGTTTTTCAGCCAAAAACTCTAAGGGGTACTCCTTTGCATTTTGGGTCAGTTTTTCACCAAAAACTCATTAGGGTACACCTTTACATTTTGGGTCAGTTTTTCAGCAAAAACTCTAAGGGGTACCCCTTTGCATTTTGGGTCATTTTTTCACCAAAAACTCAAAGGGGTACCCCTTTGCATTTTTGGTCAGTTTTTCACCAAAAACTCATAATGGTACACCTTTGCATTTTGGGTCAGTTTTTCAGCCAAAAAATCTAAGGGGTACTCCTTTGCATTTTGGGTCAGCTTTTCACCAAAAACTCATAATGGTACACCTTTGTATTTTGAGTCAGTTTTTCAGCAAAAACTCTAAGGGGTACCCCTTTGCATTTTGGGTTAGTTTTTCAGCCAAAAACTCACAGAGCTACCCCTTTGCATTTTGGGTCAGTTTTTCAGCCAAAAACTCAAAGAGGTACCCCTTTGCATTTTGGGTCAATTTTTCAGCCAAAAACTCAAAGGGGTACCCCTTTGCATTTTGGGTCAGTTTTTCACCAAAAACTCATAACGGTACACCTTTGCATTTTGCGTCAGTTTTTCAGCCAAAAAATCTAAGGGGTACTCCTTTGCATTTTGGGTCAGCTTTTCACCAAAAACTCATAACGGTACACCTTTGCATTTTGAGTCAGTTTTTCAGCAAAAACTCTAAGGGGTACCCCTTTGCATTTTGGGTTAGTTTTTCAGCCAAAAACTCAAAGAGGTACCCCTTTGCATTTTGGGTCTTTTTTTCACAAAAAACACATAGGGGTACCCTTATGCTTTTTGGGTCAGTTTTTCAACAAAAAACTCAAAGGGGTACCCCTTTGCATTTTGGGTCATTTTTTCAGCTAAAACTCATAGGGGTACCCCTATGCATTTTGGGTCAATTTTTCAGCCAAAAACTCACAGGGGTACCCCTTTGCATTTTGGGTCAGTTTTTCACCAAAAACTCATAACGGTACACCTTTGCATTTTGGGTCAGTTTTTCAGCCAAAAACTCTAAGGGGTACTCCTTTGCATTTTGGGTCAGTTTTTCACCAAAAACTCATAAGGGTACACCTTTGCATTTTGGGTCAGTTTTTCAGCAAAAACTCTAAGGGGTACCCCTTTGCATTTTGGGTCAGTTTTTCAGCCAAAAACTCAAAGAGGTACCCCTTTGCATTTTGGGTCATTTTTTCACCAAAAACTCAAAGGGGTACCCCTTTGCATTTTGGGTCAGTTTTTCACCAAAAACTCATAACGGTACACCTTTGCATTTTGGGTCAGTTTTTCAGCCAAAAAATCTAAGGGGTACTCCTTTGCATTTTGGGTCCGCTTTTCACCAAAAACTCATAACGGTACACCTTTGCATTTTGAGTCAGTTTTTCAGCAAAAACTCTAAGGGGTACCCCTTTGCATTTTGGGTTAGTTTTTCAGCCAAAAACTCAAAGAGGTACCCCTTTGCATTTTGGGTCATTTTTTCACCAAAAACTCATAGGGGTACCCTTATGCATTTTGGGTTAGTTTTTCAGCCAAAAACTCAAAGGGGTACCCCTTTGCATTTTGGGTCAGTTTTTCAGCCAAAAACTCAAAGAGGTACCCCTTTGCATTTTGGGTCATTTTTTCACCAAAAACTCATATGGGTACCCCTTTGCATTTTGTGTAAGTTTTTCAGCCAAAAACTCTAAGGGGTACCCCTTTGCAGTTTGGGTCATTTTTTCACCAAAAACTCATAGGGGTACCCCTTTGCATTTTGGGTCAGTTTTTCAGCCAAAATCTGTCAGGGGTACCCCTTTCCATTTTGGGTCAGTTTTTCAGACAAAAACTCAATGGGGTACCCCTTTGCATTTTGGGTCAGTTTTTCACCAAAAACTCATAGGGGTACCCCTTTGCATTTTGGGTCATTTTTTCACCAAAAACTCATAGGGGTACCCCTATGCATTTTAGGTCAGTTTTTCAGCTAAAAACTCAAAGGGTACCCTTTGCATTTCGGGTTAGTTTTTCACCAATAACTCATAGGGGTACCCCTTTGCTTTTTGGGTCAGTTTTTCAACAAAAAACTCAAAGGGGTACCCCTTTGCATTTTGGGTCATTTTTTCAGCTAAAACTCATAGGGGTACCCCTATGCATTTTGGGTCAATTTTTCAGCCAAAAACTCAAAGGGGTACCCCTTTGCATTTTGGGTAAGTTTTTCACCAAAAACTCATAACGGTACACCTTTGCATTTTGGGTCAGTTTTTCAGCCAAAAACTCTAAGGGGTACCCCTTTGCAGTTTGGGTCATTTTTTCACCAAAAACTCATAGGGGTACCCCTTTGCATTTTGGGTCAGTTTTTCAGCCAAAATCTGTCAGGGGTACCCCTTTCCATTTTGGGTCAGTTTTTCAGCCAAAAACTCAATGGGGTACCCCTTTGCATTTTGGGTCAGTTTTTCACCAAAAACTCATAGGGGTACCCCTCTGCATTTTGGGTCATTTTTTCACCAAAAACTCATAACGGTACACCTTTGCATTTTGCGTCAGTTTTTCAGCCAAAAAATCAAAGGGGTACTCCTTTGCATTTTGGGTCAGCTTTTCACCAAAAACTCATCACGGTACACCTTTGCATTTTGAGTCAGTTTTTCAGCAAAAACTCTAAGGGGTACCCCTTTGCATTTTGGGTTAGTTTTTCAGCCAAAAACTCAAAGAGGTACCCCTTTGCATTTTGGGTCATTTTTTCACCAAAAACACATAGGGGTACCCTTATGCTTTTTTGGTCAGTTTTTCAACAAAAAACTCAAAGGGGTACCCCTTTGCATTTTGGGTCATTTTTTCAGCTAAAACTCATAGGGGTACCCCTATGCATTTTGGGTCAATTTTTCAGCCAAAAACTCACAGGGGTACCCCTTTGCATTTTGGGTCAGTTTTTCACCAAAAACTCATAACGGTACACCTTTGCATTTTGGGTCAGTTTTTCAGCCAAAAACTCTAAGGGGTACTCTTTTGCATTTTGGGTCAGTTTTTCACCAAAAATTCATAAGGGTACACCTTTGCATTTTGGGTAAGTTTTTCAGCAAAAACTCTAAGGGGTACCCCTTTGCATTTTGGGTCAGTTTTTCAGCCAAAAACTCAAAGAGGTACCCCTTTGCATTTTGGGTCATTTTTTCACCAAAAACACATAGGGGTACCCTTATGCTTTTTGGGTCAGTTTTTCAACAAAAAACTCAAAGGGGTACCCCTTTGCATTTTGGGTCATTTTTTCAGCTAAAACTCATAGGGGTACCCCTATGCATTTTAGGTCAATTTTTCAGCCAAAAACTCACAGGGGTACCCCTTTGCATTTTGGGTCAGTTTTTCACCAAAAACTCATAACGGTACACCTTTGCATTTTGGGTCAGTTTTTCAGCCAAAAACTCTAAGGGGTACTCCTTTGCATTTTGGGTCAGTTTTTCACCAAAAACTCATAAGGGTACACCTTTGCATTTTGGGTAAGTTTTTCAGCAAAAACTCTAAGGGGTACCCCTTTGCATTTTGGGTTAGTTTTTCAGCCAAAAACTCAAAGAGGTACCCCTTTGCATTTTGGGTCATTTTTTCACCAAAAACTCAAAGGGGTACCCCTTTGCATTTTGGGTCAGTTTTTCACCAAAAATTCATAACGGTACACCTTTGCATTTTGGGTCAGTTTTTCAGCCAAAAAATCTAAGGGCTACTCCTTTGCATTTTGGGTCCGCTTTTCACCAAAAACTCATAACGGTACACTTTTGCATTTTGAGTCAGTTTTTCAGCAAAAACTCTAAGGGGTACCCCTTTGCATTTTGGGTTAGTTTTTCAGCCAAAAACTCAAAGAGGTACCCCTTTGCATTTTGGGTCATTTTTTCACCAAAAACACATAGGGGTACCCTTATGCTTTTTGGGTCAGTTTTTCAACAAAAAACTCAAAGGGGTACCCCTTTGCATTTTGGGTCATTTTTTCAGCTAAAACTCATAGGGGTACCCCTATGCATTTTGGGTCAATTTTTCAGCCAAAAACTCACAGGGGTACCCCTTTGCATTTTGGGTCAGTTTTTCACCAAAAACTCATAACGGTACACCTTTGCATTTTGGGTCAGTTTTCAGCCAAAACTCTAAGGGGTACTCCTTTGCATTTTGGGTCAGTTTTCACCAAAAACTCATAAGGGTACACCTTTGCATTTTGGGTCATTTTTCACCAAAAACTCAAAGGGGTACCCCTTTGCATTTTGGGTCAGTTTTTCACCAAAAACTCATAACGGTACACCTTTGCATTTTGGGTCAGTTTTTCAGCCAAAAAATCTAAGGGGTACTCCTTTGCATTTTGGGTCCGCTTTTCACCAAAAACTCATAACGGTACACCTTTGCATTTTGAGTCAGTTTTTCAGCAAAAACTCTAAGGGGTACCCCTTTGCATTTTGGGTTAGTTTTTCAGCCAAAAACTCAAAGAGGTACCCCTTTGCATTTTGGGTCATTTTTTCACCAAAAACTCATAGGGGTACCCTTATGCATTTTGGGTTAGTTTTTCAGCCAAAAACTCAAAGGGGTACCCCTTTGCATTTTGGGTCAGTTTTTCAGCCAAAAACTCAAAGAGGTACCCCTTTGCATTTTGGGTCATTTTTTCACCAAAAACTCATATGGGTACCCCTTTGCATTTTGGGTAAGTTTTTCAGCCAAAAACTCTAAGGGGTACCCCTTTGCAGTTTGGGTCATTTTTTCACCAAAAACTCATAGGGGTACCCCTTTGCATTTTGGGTCAGTTTTTTAGCCAAAATCTGTCAGGGGTACCCCTTTCCATTTTGGGTCAGTTTTTCAGCCAAAAACTCAATGGGGTACCCCTTTGCATTTTGGGTCAGTTTTTCACCAAAAACTCATAGGGGTACCCCTCTGCATTTTGGGTCATTTTTTCACCAAAAACTCATAACGGTACACCTTTGCATTTTGCGTCAGTTTTTCAGCCAAAAAATCAAAGGGGTACTCCTTTGCATTTTGGGTCAGCTTTTCACCAAAAACTCATCACGGTACACCTTTGCATTTTGAGTCAGTTTTTCAGCAAAAACTCTAAGGGGTACCCCTTTGCATTTTGGGTTAGTTTTTCAGCCAAAAACTCAAAGAGGTACCCCTTTGCATTTTGGGTCATTTTTTCACCAAAAACTCAAAGGGGTACCCCTTTGCATTTTGGGTCATTTTTTCAGCTAAAACTCATAGGGGTACCCCTATGCATTTTGGGTCAATTTTTCAGCCAAAAACTCACAGGGGTACCCCTTTGCATTTTGGGTCAGTTTTTCACCAAAAACTCATAACGGTACACCTTTGCATTTTGGGTCAGTTTTTCAGCCAAAAACTCTAAGGGGTACTCCTTTGCATTTTGGGTCAGTTTTTCACCAAAAATTCATAAGGGTACACCTTTGCATTTTGGGTAAGTTTTTCAGCAAAAACTCTAAGGGGTACCCCTTTGCATTTTGGGTCAGTTTTTCAGCCAAAAACTCAAAGAGGTACCCCTTTGCATTTTGGGTCATTTTTTCACCAAAAACACATAGGGGTACCCTTATGCTTTTTGGGTCAGTTTTTCAACAAAAAACTCAAAGGGGTACCCCTTTGCATTTTGGGTCATTTTTTCAGCTAAAACTCATAGGGGTACCCCTATGCATTTTAGGTCAATTTTTCAGCCAAAAACTCACAGGGGTACCCCTTTGCATTTTGGGTCAGTTTTTCACCAAAAACTCATAACGGTACACCTTTGCATTTTGGGTCAGTTTTTCAGCCAAAAACTCTAAGGGGTACTCCTTTGCATTTTGGGTCAGTTTTTCACCAAAAACTCATAAGGGTACACCTTTGCATTTTGGGTAAGTTTTTCAGCAAAAACTCTAAGGGGTACCCCTTTGCATTTTGGGTTAGTTTTTCAGCCAAAAACTCAAAGAGGTACCCCTTTGCATTTTGGGTCATTTTTTCACCAAAAACTCAAAGGGGTACCCCTTTGCATTTTGGGTCAGTTTTTCACCAAAAATTCATAACGGTACACCTTTGCATTTTGGGTCAGTTTTTCAGCCAAAAAATCTAAGGGCTACTCCTTTGCATTTTGGGTCCGCTTTTCACCAAAAACTCATAACGGTACACTTTTGCATTTTGAGTCAGTTTTTCAGCAAAAACTCTAAGGGGTACCCCTTTGCATTTTGGGTTAGTTTTTCAGCCAAAAACTCAAAGAGGTACCCCTTTGCATTTTGGGTCATTTTTTCACCAAAAACACATAGGGGTACCCTTATGCTTTTTGGGTCAGTTTTTCAACAAAAAACTCAAAGGGGTACCCCTTTGCATTTTGGGTCATTTTTTCAGCTAAAACTCATAGGGGTACCCCTATGCATTTTGGGTCAATTTTTCAGCCAAAAACTCACAGGGGTACCCCTTTGCATTTTGGGTCAGTTTTTCACCAAAAACTCATAACGGTACACCTTTGCATTTTGGGTCAGTTTTTCAGCCAAAAACTCTAAGGGGTACTCCTTTGCATTTTGGGTCAGTTTTCACCAAAAACTCATAAGGGTACACCTTTGCATTTTGGGTCATTTTTTCACCAAAAACTCAAAGGGGTACCCCTTTGCATTTTGGGTCAGTTTTTCACCAAAAACTCATAACGGTACACCTTTGCATTTTGGGTCAGTTTTTCAGCCAAAAAATCTAAGGGGTACTCCTTTGCATTTTGGGGTCCGCTTTTCACCAAAAACTCATAACGGTACACCTTTGCATTTTGAGTCAGTTTTTCAGCAAAAACTCTAAGGGGTACCCCTTTGCATTTTGGGTTAGTTTTTCAGCCAAAAACTCAAAGAGGTACCCCTTTGCATTTTGGGTCATTTTTTCACCAAAAACTCATAGGGGTACCCTTATGCATTTTGGGTTAGTTTTTCAGCCAAAAACTCAAAGGGGTACCCCTTTGCATTTTGGGTCAGTTTT
>JBBPFJ010000669.1:20480-61927 GCA_037975025.1 Excoecaria agallocha | reverse complement strand
AGTGGAGATACTAACATTAAAGACAACCACTCACAATGGTTGTCAAAATCATATAACATATGATAATTTAAAAATATTAAAAATAACATATTCAAAATAAGTGTATAATACAATATAATATCTTATATAACAATGTAACACTACCTTTAATTTAGCATACTTGAATTTAAACCTTTCATAAAAGGATTTGTACATAATGTATATAATTATAACACATGCAATAGAAACCACTGTTAAACATGTTATTTCATATTTTGTATGCATTAATTATTTTAAAATTAACTGCGATGCATTTATACTTTAGTTTAGCCTGCTTAAGTTCTAAACGTGGATAACGGGAATAGGGGATACCTAAGGGTATCAAAATAGGGGATATCCGAGGATATCAAAATAGGGGATGTTCGAGGATATCGAAAACATAAACTCAAATGAGGCCAACAGAATAGGGGACTGGTCAAGCGAACCTAAACGGGGTCAACTAATAACCCAAATGGTGATGTTCATGATCCAAATGGGATCAAGAAAAATTTATACCCAAACGAGGTCAACAAGAGCAGCTATAATATCGCTATAGGTGCCTATCTATCCATAGTTGAACTCTAGTAGCAAGCAATACAGTTTTCAAGTTCATTTACAATATCATACTTGTACTTATATCAAACACTTTGCACATGCATGCGATCATATCATAATACCAAATTCTCCAGTGTATATACATGTATTCATATAGCAATACGAGTACTAGTATTTGAATATACATATCATCATAAGTCATACACTTTGCACATGTATGTGATCATATCATAATACACAATTCTCCAGTGTATATACATGTATTCATGTATTCATATACTTAAACATGTTATCATTTGGCTTCACATTATATCATATTCATGTTATTATATATATATGGTAAATAATAATTTACCTTAGCTTACAATTTCTATGTCAAGATACACTCTATAATTATGTAACAAGGGTTACATAGACTTTATAACACTTTAGGACATGGATATCACATGTTATTCTTATTTAAAACCTTTATCTTTGTGCTCCCAATACATTAAAAGTGTTTGGGAAGGTCTAAAAATGCTTTAGTATTAATTTATAGGCTTAAGAGGGTTAACTAGGATAGATAGCATGACTTGGATAGGTGGGAGTCACGACTTATGTCATCTGTCCAAGTCATGATAGAGGGAACACTTTCACGAGTCATAACAGTTGTCTAAGTCTTGAAAAGGCAGCGATTGGTTTCTAGGTTTAATTTGTGAGCAATTTTTTACCATGAAAACGGAATTGTCTGCAAAAATTGTCTTCTACAACTTTGTTTCCATGTGTTTCTAGTTTCTAAAACATCAAGAATCATTGCAATATTATTTCTATAACTCAAGATAAATGACAATTACTAATGACTATTCATTAGGGTAGGCAATAAAGGATTCTGGTTTTAAGTGAAATTTAGATAGGTTTAGAGGATTTTTAGCCTTTTATTTCTTCATAGAAAAGGTAGATATGTGAGTTTATTTTATAACCCAACTGAATTTATCCAAGTCTCATATCTAAATCTCATGATAATGCAAAAATACTATGAACTATTTCTGGAAATAGTGCCACCAACTATTTCGGATTCAAGTTAATTTTTGACATTCTTAGAAATAGAATCAATTTATGATTTCTTCATATAAATTGTTGATTTTGAAGTCTATTTTTCATAGAAATTAACTTCATAGCATTATTAACAATATACACAAAGATACAAAATTTTTACCACAACTTGATCCAGAACCAAAATCAACAACTCACATAGAATTCAACTTATTATATGGGTGACTTGAAGGCAAATTCAATGCTAGGTCCCATGTACAAATTTGTAGGCACATATCTTATGTAACTTTAGAAATTAGAATTATCTCAAATTAAGTTCTCTAACTCAAATTATGCTGAGATTACAGTCACTAGTTCACAAGGCTTCCTGCATTCTCTTAAGTAACAATTGTTAAAATTTACTTCTCTTGCAATTGTTCATCACACAAGACATTTAAATTATGTTTCTACAACTTTTATCCACATTAAAGTATGAGAATTCGTAGTCCCTTACCTTGTTCAAAAATCCCCCTTTATCTTCAATCTTGCACTTTTCCCTTTCTTTTGCTCTTTCCCCCTTCTTCTTCTCCTTAATGCTTACACTAATTGTCCTTGATTTATTCCACATGCAAGGATTTCTTTAAGAACACTTTGAGAGCTTAACAATGGATATACTTAAATAGAAGAAAGAAATTTCTATTACTTTTTTAAGAAAGTGTCATTCCCCTCTCCTCTTTTTTCTCAAATTTAGCTTTTATAGTGACATGTCAAATTCCCTTTTTAATCCTTCCAAATTTTCCATGGCACACATTTATCTCACCTTTTTACATGTTATTTATTGACCTATCCATTTATTCTTTCTCTTAAATCAACCTCTCAATGCATTCTTTTATTCACATTTGACCCTTAAGATGTCATATTTATAAATTTACCCCTAAACTAATACTTTATGCTTTAATTACACCCTTGAATATTATTAAACTAAAATATTAAATTTTATTTTCATGCAATTACTATAATATAAAGAATTTATCACTTATCCCACTCCTTATGTGTAATTCATATTTTTCATTTAATATTAATTAAGTATAACCCTATTAAAAACATGCATTTCTAACTAGGGTCATGTTAGGGGCCTCACATCTTATACCCAACTAACCATCATATTCATGCATTCCTTAATTGAAACCCTCAAATTAACATATATAAACACTAAATACATATATATAACTCCTATCAAAAGTACCAAAGTTCTCATACGTCTTGATGACCAATTCTTCAAGCTACCCACATCTCTTGCTCCTTGCCTTTGCTTCTTTCTCTTTTTTCATAATAAAATATAGATTATTATGCTTAAAGATTCATCTAATCCTTCAATTTAATATCTAATAATAAAAAGCAAAAGAAGTAGAAAAAAGATTGTTTTTACCTTAAAAAGACTAACCACTAAAATCTTTCTCCTTTCAAAAGCTAAGATTGGTTTTGGGGGTGATATAGGGGTTAAAGTAGTTGAGTTTTGATAGAAAGTGGTGGCCTTAAAGACCCTTGAAGTGAAGTGGCTGGCCATCCCTTTAAAAATCTTGGGTTTCTCCTTTCTTAAGACACTTCTAGAAATGATAGGTGTCATATTTTCCTTGGACCATTTGTTGACTTTGCACAAATTTCACTTAACTCCCCTTTTTCCTTCAATTTCATGTTTCCTCCCCTAAGCTCTCTCTTTTACTTTTCAATTGGGTCCCTTAACTTACATTTTCTCAAAATTAATCACACACATAACTTAATTTAAAATGACCATTTACCTTTTTTCTTTTTAAGCAATTACCTTTATGTCCTTGACTTATAATTCATTGACTAACTCAACATATATCAATAATATTATCTCTAAAATGCATATACATTCTCTTAGGGCCTTAATAAGGGTGTCACACTCACCGCAATCCCAAAGTCAAAACATTCATTGAAACGTATAAAAGGGACAGGTAAGTTTCAATAGCAAAATCACTTATTCCTTTATGGCATGTACATTTATTGAATTAAACTTTCATTCACCCTCAGATATATACTCCAATCTTAGGATCACCTAAACCTACTTTGATACCACCAAATGTAACACCCTACCAATATATAGGTTTTTTTTATATAGGGTATGTGTAAAGACTACTATAATCTCTACTGATACTTGCCATCATATATATTATCTAGCATAACCTTTCTTAGTGCATCATATGAAATTTACAAAGAAAAACTTTTGATTACTCTACATTGACTCTTATCCTTATTTTATACCACATTCTACGAGATACAATAATTACGAAAACCAAAATAAATTACAACTGTATACAAAATTAGACTCTTTCGATCTCTAGTGCTAGCCTTGCTTTAGCAGATCTTATCCCAACTGAAGAAAATCCAGCTTCATGTACCTACATAGATAAACACCTGTGCTAAGCTTACTAGCTTGGTAGGAAACAAGAAAAATATTTAGAAATAAGTCTTACCATAGATGCCAATAACTTACACACACAGGTATAGTATTAGTCAATATAATATGGAACCACATATAACATTTCCATAACAACCATACAAGACTTGTTATTATGATTGTAAGCGTTTACTGTAATCAATGACAATCATTGATTAAATTATGTTTGCTCAATTGTGTGTGTAGATATGTATATAAATACAATGATCTTAAGCGATAAAAGCATTAGGTGCCCACAGTGATTATTTTATGCATATGTTTCTATGGCATCATGCATTTCATGTTTTAAACATAACTATATTTTATTTCATGTTCTTCATATGCTATACAATACATGAGTTCACATATATATAATGATGTTGGAAATTAGATCATAGTATATGTTATCATGTCATCCTATTGGATTACTTATCATTAATATTATATGCAAGAGTTACTATAGTATTACATACCTCATGTTTAAACACATCTATGTACAATCTCATGCTCTCTATATGTTGTACATGGGTAAGGTTAGGTAAAACAACATGTGGATCAAATTATGGTAAGTCATAGCATTTTTATTCAATTACTTTCATATTACTTTACTTCAATTCAAAAATAAGCCTGCACTTTTCACTAAGAGTGTGGATAACGAGACCTGTCGATACCCATATGTATCAGTCATATGAATAGCCATAGGTATTAAATCCTATGTAAATCTGAATATATCAAATTTGTGGACCCAAATAGGGTTGAATTCTAGTCCCAATGTGACAACTGTAGATCCAAACAGGCCAAATTCTAAATTGTTGACCTAATAGGGCTAAATCTATACTATAGTAGTTACAAAAATACCCTTATAGGGATGCATATCTTTCCATAACTTAGAAATAGATGCAGGAAACTGTAACTTTTTTCTTTAGTTATCTTTACTTTTCTCTTACTGCCTTATATGCCTTTAACTTGATTACAAAATTTCTTTGAGCATAACATCATATACAAGTTCATATATTTCTGTATGTTATTATAATCAAGTTACCCTTATATATATATGAACACATAATAGTATCCATTTGTAATCATAGTAGCATAGCTTTGAGCATCAATGTATAATCTCAAGCTTATAAGCATTATATAGTTTACATGCTCTAATTGTAATAGCTTTAGTCATGCATGATCCTTACCATGACTATATGACACACTTATAAGAGTTACATTCATATAGAGAGACTATATATATATATATATATATATATATGCATGAATGCACATATATCTGTATGATTTATCCTATACCCATCATATTCATGTCTATACTTGAGAATATTATGTCATGTCCAATGCATTACTACATGCATATATATATATAAATACATCAATATACATACCTATCTTCTATAATGCAGTTAGATCATAAATGCATATACTTGAAAATATAAACATCTTTGTACATATATAATGTCCACTTCACCTAATTAGAGTATCACTAGTCCTATATATCCCCAGGTACTCTTATATACATGTGTATCTTCATATGTTTATGCCCTTATTCATATTCATATATTCTAATCACATTAGTTAACAAACATACAATTTGACACATAAGCTTGGTAATAGTTTGAACTAACTTATGCATCCTAATTTCCTTAAAATACATCTGAATGTTCTATTATTTATTACACATGTTCCATAACCTATTAATATTATGCACATATATATATATATGTACACACATGCATATTTGGCTTATAGGTCTTCTTTTTTACTCTTATATTCTAATTCCATTTTTTATAGGTATAAGATTGATGTTTAGTCTAAGTAATGGCCTAAACAATCCATATACTTATGTTTTCCTTATATTTGGGTTAATTTTATATTATTTCTCAATCTCTAAATTATATATTACATGTGCTTCATGACCTCGTATATTCCTCTTTATGTGTTTAAGGTGTCCCAAAGGTGTTTAGAATGGTTCGAGCAACTTTCGGTGACTTTTCAGGCCTAAAAACCATGTATAAGCTGTAAATGGGGAAGCATTCAACTAAGAAAATTTTGTCTTGGTTGTGTGCAATGCTTAAAATAGGTACAGAAGGGTCCACTTGGCTGAGACAAATTGGTCTAGGCCGAGTGCCCCAATTTGGCCTATTAATTCTATATATAGTTTTACTATGTCTCTTTGTACCTTATTTTTGGCTTAGCAAATGACATTTTCTAACCAAGTGGTCCTACAAAGTTATTCTCCTGCATTTATAGTTCATGAAACATCAAAAATCACTTCATTTGGCCTTCTAAAATTCAAGATATTCACTAAACAACATGGATTATTCCCAATGATAGGGCAGTAGATATAATTTGGGTTCAAGCTAAATTCTGCATATTATAGAAGAAGAAACAAACATTGGTGCCTTCTTATGAAACTTAGGTTTATAATTATAGTTTCTATTCCAACTAGAATTACTCAATTTGGAGTTGTCAAACTCTATATATAAGTAAAACAGTCTGGATAGTTCTAGTAAACCTAAGGACAAAATTTGCTAATTAGAAGAAATATGCTCCTATTTCAGTTCTTATACCTAATTAACCATCATATTCATGAATTCCTTACATAAAACCCTCAAATTAACTTCTCTAATCACTAAATACATATATGTAACACCTATAAACATATCAAAGTTCCTATATCTCATTGATGCTCACTTCCTTCAAGCTTTTCCTCCTCTTACTCCTTGCCTTTGCTTTTCTCTCTTTCTTCATAATAAATTGCAGACTATTAAGCTTAATAATTCATATAATCCCTCAATTAATATCTAATTATGAGAAACAAAATAAGAGGAGAAGAGAGAATCCTTACCTTAAGAAAGCTAACCACTAAATTCTGTCACCTCTCCAAAAGCTATGGTTGGATTTTAGGGGTTATTTATGTTGGGAATTATCAGTTACATGCATCTCATACATAAGAAGAATTTAAATATTTTAACCAATAGATCTGATCTTGCCATGAATTTACAATATACATATTAATGGGAATAAGAAAAATAACCTTTGATTTTTGTTGAATAGTTGATTTTCCTTCTCACTGGGTTGTCGCAAACCACAGTGTCCAAAGTTGAACACCTCAAATGAGTAATCCACACTAGAGAAGGATTGAATGAACCAATAATTAAGGAATGCAAGGCTGGCCAAAATTCCTTGAAGCTAGCAAAGGGGAAGTGGAGGCTAGGGTTTAGAGAGTGAGAGAAACTCTTTTCTCTTAATTGTTCACCTTTTTCCAAAAACCCTATCACTTGGATTTTTATAGTTAGGTTAAAAATCCAATTTCATAATAGGATTGGGATCTTTAAAATTGCTGGAGAAATATTAAATGGGCTTCTGAAATTATTAAAAATTTATTTGGGCTCAATTAAATCCATTTTAAGTCCTTTCACAAAAGACTATGCACAAAACGCACAAACTAAGCCCTTTATGCATATACTTGGATTTAATCACCCAAATGAATTCCAAATCCATCCAAATTAAATATATAGGCTCTATAACACTTATGAAATATATTTAATTTATTTTGTTTCAAGAATTAGGCCTCTAAGGACTTCTGTCTGTAGTTGGCATGAAACCCTTCCTCTGGGTTTCTGCACCAAAGTCATTTCCTTGGGCCTCTTTAAATTTCTCCAATGGATCTATTAATTATTATATCAGCCTTAAAATACTTATAGTTCAATAATAATTAATTATGAAATACATTATTTCAATTAGGTCCATTTTACATAACATTTCTAAAAAGTTATGCAAACAATTTTACTTGATCATAATTAATTAAACTCTTTAATTAATTGTTCTCTTATTCACTTCTCTATTCCCATAATAATATCAAATATTATTATCCTTGTCATTTTACCATTTTATCCTTTTCTCTATATGTGTGTGACCTATTGGGTTCCTATCCATATTGGCAGTATAATATGTAATTGTGAGTTTTATTCAAAACTCACATGATTTAAACTTATTTAAATCATTTTATCAATCCCTATTGATATTTATGATACAATATTATACAAATCATGAGCGTCCTCTAGCTAGGCATCATGACTACTCGAATGTCAAGAAAGTCAAGTGATTTGACTATACCCTTCCATAGAAACAGTTACTGATATACTTCTTCTAAAAGCTTAAATACCGCAAGTATATGGTGTACCGGTTATAGTACTTTAGATATCAATCCCACGAGGAAATGTTGATTGAAATTACCCACTATTACTACTCAATTTTAATCTTGTTTACGATGTTTATAAGTGGAAATTAATTCTAAACTACTCTATTGCAAAAATTAATTAAATCTTAGTTAAATATAATCAAAGAAGACAGTAAAGATAATGAAATTCAATGATCATACACTTGTTACCATTATTTTAATTAATATGTTTTAATCTTATTAGTAAGCCAAGTTGGAATATATTTCTAATCCACTCTCTCGACATGAATTAGAATGCCTAAAACATGCAATTAAAGTGCTAATTCTCAACTCTCGTTAATGAACTACTATGCCTCTAATTACTCATTTTAAGATTAATTACCAACCTATAGCAATTATCTCCACATGTGATCTCTCAAACTATGCTTTGATAATGAATTTTCTATTAACTTTCAATAAGAAGTTGCTCTTGCTAACTCTCTTATTTATGACCATTATGATGATTTTCAGAAAAGGAATTGCCATCTAAGGTTTTTTTCCTTAACCTAAAATGATACTAATAAAATATTAACAGCAAATTCTACATTCAAAGATAAATTAAGTAAATGGAAAATAGTAGTTGTTCATATATAACCAGATAACAAAAATAACATTCATTTAAAGGTTACAAGGAAGAAATAAAATCAAGAAAAAGAAGAGGGGGATCTCTCAACCCTTTTCCCTTCACAAAAAGAATTCTTCTCCTTTGTTTGTCTTCTTCTTCAAGTCATTAAAGTTAAACTTAGTACTAAAAAAAACTATTGTTCTTAGAATTACAAATTAAAAACCCAAAATTCATCCCTCTCAAATTATGTTCAACTTGATATATATTTGTATCTCTAAAGAGATGTCCCTTCAAAAATGACTCTTTACTAAATTTTCAATTGTTGATGAAAAAGTGCACCTCTTCAAGATTCAACTTCCTCATCCGCCCTCCGTCGCACTCACAATAGCTGTCACGCTTGCGACAAGACACTCCCAGGCTTTGGCTTTTTCCACTAGCTGTTGCATCCTCCCTTGTTTATCATGCTCACAACAATGCCCTTGTAGCTCCACTCTTTCTCCTTCTTCTCCAAATGATCTCTTTTAAGCCCTAAATCATTTCCTTTCTCCTAAAAACAAGCAAAACATCCACAAGCACACAAAACACATAAAAGCAACAAAGTAAAAATAAAATAACAAAATAATAAACACTATTCTCAACAAAACTACACATAAAGACACAATATTTATGAGCTTCTCAAGCTCATATCAATTCCCCACACATGAACTTTTGCTTGTCCTTAAGCAAAAACTAAAAAATGCAAGAAAATAACATCAAACAACTATACCAAACATTCACACAATAATGGAGCTTGCATTCATAATTGATGACCACTTGGAAAAATTCATGTTACAACTTCATCTCTATGTATCTTAATCTCAAGTTGCTAATTCTCAAGCAATATCTTTGCCTATTCAACTCAACACCCATGCACATTTGGAGAATTAGGAAATTTCAAAGCACAAGAATATAAACACTCAAGAAATTAAATATCTTAACACATGTATAGATGATTTCATACAAAACATTGCCTAAAGTAACTCTCACACAACACTTAATTATTTATTCACTCAAATGCTTAAAGGTTAGTGTTTCACTCTTTCCTTTAATATGCCATTACATACCATAAGCTTGTAATTGAATAAATATCTCCACTACTAGTATAAGCAAATGCATGAAATCAAAAGGTCTTAATCAAGATTGTAACTTGGCTTAGGTAAGGGTAGGATCAATTTGGTTAGGTAGCTCATAATGTATAGAGAAAAATAGTGATCACCATATCAAAAGAGACTCAAAACAACTTAGCATGATCATAAGAAATTTTAACTTACTATTCTAACTCCCTTGCTATTATCCATTCATTATGCTAGTTTCCTTTTCTTTGAATCATTATTTAACTTTTTCTTTTTTTTTCTTTTCTTTCTTCTTTTTTTAAATGTTTTCTTCTTTCTTTTTCTCTTCTTTTTACTAGCTTTGGTTTTAACATTAGACTTGTGCTAATAAAGGGAGCTAACTATTTATCATGCTAATACTCAATAAAAAAATTATCTCCAAAGACACAGCAATCCTAATCCTTTACACATAAGGGTGCCAAAAGAAAAGTTCATTGTTCAAAAATTAGATTAAGGCTAATTATGTGTTAGAAAAAAAAATGGTTCAAGCTCAAAATTGGCTACCTAAAGTCAAAAGGGTGGTCTATTTAAGCAAGTTAAATTGGCTATAATCTAGTGCCCTTATCATTTCTCATGCATAACTTATACTAAATGTAATCTTGAAATTTACCAAAAACAAGTTCTAGAGTATATGACATATCAAGGTCATACAAAGAAATATATCAATATAAAGGCTCAAAAGCTCACTTAGCTATTGGGTGGATTACTCTAAGCAATGATTTGCCAAAATAATCATATTTCATGTGAAAAGATAAATAACTTAAAAAGTACCTATACTAAAGTGCTTTGCCAAATCATAACCCTCACTATGCACATAGAAATGTCAAAGTAAAATAAACATTGATATTCCTCAAGAATTTTGCTAACTAGACCAAAAATCTTGTGCCAATGAAATTGTCTTATGTTATATTACCAAGCATTCATCAACTACAAAACTCTCCAACATTATGCAAACTAAAAACAACCTAAAATCTAACACAAATAAAAACACAATCCCTATTCCCCATACTTGAAGGACATAATGTCCCCATTGTGTGAGAACAATCCCAAAAGCAAACACATAAGACAAACAAAAACACAACATAAACAATCACAAAAACATAACAAAAATTAAAGATAAGAGAGAAAGGAATGTTACTAAGTTGGTCCACTTGGGGACCTCAACAAAGAAGGAGTAAATGGAATGTTCTGATGGCGAAAGAAGGAAATCAGCTTGCGACTCAAACTCTTGTGACTTCTATGCATGTGTTGCACAGTTTCCTCAAGAGAATCCATTCGTGCTGACATACTTTGATTTGCAGCTTCAATGCCATCTAAACAGGACAAAACTTGTTGTAATCTAGCAACTTCACCTTGCTTAGCACCATCATATTATCCAGGATTATCATCATGTCCAGCTCCCAAATCACTAGCATGGCCAATGTCGTCTCTATCATCATCACCATCCGAATCACTAAAAACTGTAGTAGTTGAAGATTCAGGTGTTGGACCTTTGCCCTTAGCATGACAAGGACCCATATCCTGCGCAAAATTTGAGAGAAACTGCGAAGGCCAAGCGCCTCTATCTAATACATGTGAATTATGCAAATAGTGGATATCCATTAAAGCAACACGCTCATTTTCATCAACAATAAAATTATCCAAATCACCTAAACACCCTAAAATAATTTCGGTTACCATGTGACACATTCCCACCATTTTGGTTTTAGCAATTGACGCATGATATAAACAATCAAAGATAAAATCAATCAAACAAGGTGTTTTACGTGACAACAACAAATCAAGCACAAATAAATCCTTGGTTTAAACCTTAGTGCTTTCGACTCGTCCAAACAATGCATGACAAAGATACTTATGAAATAAGAACATAGCATTATCTTTAATAAGTCTATTGGATCCATTTTTGTTATTGAATTCATTTAAGCCAGTTATTTTAGTCCAAATAGGTCGATGATCAAATAAATTAGCATTAAAATGTTTTTTATTCAAAGGAAAACCAAACCAAGCATGCATGCATTTCATCAAATCCAAAAATAAATTCAGCACCCTGTTGTCTAAACTTAAAATGAGTCTTTTTACTATCCACATACACCAATGTAACAAAAAATTCAACGACCCAACCCTTCCTAATAGGCAAGGTCATACTAGAAAATTTTTCCCACTTCATATATTTGACATATTTATCAAATTGTGCAGTAAAACCTAAATCCTTAAGCAAAGTATTATCTAGATGCAACATACCCACATAAGTTTTGGTGTTAAAAAATTTAAACTTTTTACCTTCTACTTCAAAGTAGATAGGAAAAGGACACTCAAACCTATCTTAGAGGTAATCAACAGGCGGCGATGGCGGAGAACTTGGCCCTTCTACGGGTTGCTTATCCTTGCATCCCACAGACTTGGTGCAAACCATGATGGAAAACTGTGTGAAAACCGAGCTAAAATCACAAAAGCTAGTGAAGAAGAAGAAAGCACAACTCTCAAACCAAGCAAATCTCTCCCACAAGATCAAGTAAAAAGAAAAGATGAGGAGAAGAAGAAAAATGTTAGAGAGCTCAAAACATAGAAAAACGTAGAGCAACTAAAGTGGGGAAGGTGAAGGGTATAGATTAGGGTTTTAGGTATTTATAGGTGAGGTGAAAAGGCAACAAAAAAACTCAAAATTTCAAATTTCATGTCTTGTCGCGCGCTCGCGACAATACACGGTCTTTGAACTTATCTAGCTTGCAAGGCATGTCGTGCTCGCGATAGAACCTAAGTACCTAATCTCATGATGAAATAGTCATGAGGGCAATGATGTCGCGCTCACGATAGAACCTTGTGATCCGGCCCACACATCTATGTCGCGCTTGCGACAAGGAAGATACTTCATGACTTTTTTTTTTTAAATGGAAAATAGTAAATGATAGACAATACAAATAAATCATTAATAAATACCTGTAAAATAAAGATAAACACTGTGTAAGTATTCTAAATAAGTTAATAAATGAACAAAGAAAAATAAAATTATCCACATAAAAACAATAGAAAGTAAAAATATGAATAACCACTAAGCCAATTTCAAAGAGATAAAAGATACCTCTTTGTTCAGCAATATTCCATCCAAATATATTTTACATCAATGCCCATTAACTTTAAACAAATCTCCTTTACTATTTTTTAGTTCTAAATATCTATGATCGAAAACGTGAGTTACTTCAAAAGGTCCACTCCACCTAGATCTTAATTTTCCAAGAAATAATTTTAATCGAGAGTTAAAAAGTATAACCTTATCTCCAATCTTAAAGTGTTTATACTTAATATGAGCATCATGCCATTTCTTAGACCTTTCCTTATATAAATGTACATTTTCATAGGAAAAAAGACACAATTCATCAAGTTCATTTAATTGCAAACATCTTTGTAAACTAGCATCTTTCATATCATAATTCAAAGTCTTGATTGCCCAATATGCCTTATGTTCTAACTCAACAGGAAGATGACATGCTTTCCTATACACCAACCTATATGAAGTCATGCCAATAGGTGCTTTGAAAGCAGTCCTATATGCCCATAATGTATCATCAAGCTTATGCGCCCAATCCTTTCTAGAATTAGAAACAGTTTTTTTCTAATATCCATTTAAGTTCTCTATTGGACACCTCTACTTGACCGCTGGTTTGTGGGTGATATGGAGTAGCTACTCTATCATGGACACCATATTTATGCAATAAAGATGCAAAAGATCAATTAATGAAATGTGTACCTCCATCACTTATGATAGCTAGTGGCACTCTAAATCATGAAAAGAGTTTCTTTAAAAATGTAATCACCACCTTTGAATCATTGGTTGGTAAAGCTTCAGCTTCAACCCACTTTGAGACATAATCTACCCCAACCAATATATAAGATTTTCCAAAAGATAAAGGAAATGGACCAATAAAGTCTATTCCCACACATCAAAAATTTTAGCTTCCAAAATATTATTCAAAGGCATCTCATCTCTCTTCCCTATGTTACCTGCCATTTGACACTTATCACATCTAGGTACAAAAGTCCTAGCATTATTAAAAAGGGTAAGCCAATATTTTATTTTTTTGTGTTGTTTTTAGTTGATTTAGTATATTAACATAGGTTAATTTTTGTTCTACAGGTTATTTTACTTAGTATTTCATTATAAATTTCAAAAAAAATTGAATTAAAATAAATAAATAAATAAAATAAAATAATTATTTTTCTTCATTATCGTGAGCGCAAGGTCTGTCGCGAGCATGACATTGTAGGGAGGATGCTTTTGCAGCAAAATGTGGAATTCTCTCTCTCCCCGCCAAGTTCTCCTGTTTAAACTTTCTGAGTTTGTTTTCTCCCTCTCTTTTACATTTTCTGTGATTTTGTTTGTTTTATGTGTATATTTTTGTTTCTTTATATTATGTGATAGCCTGTGTTTATTTTCTCCCACAATACGAATATTGTGTCCTTTAAGTGTGGGGGGGTATGTATGTATTGTTTCTATTTATATTTTTATTTATTGTTAGCATATTTATTTATTTGTATATTGTGTTGTGAATTTAATTTTGGAGTTTATGTATTTGGTACCTATTTGGATTTAATTGCATGCTTTAACTTGAATTTCTGTCATTTTTAGTCTAGTTAGGCCAATTTTTAGGCTAATCATTTTCATTTTACTTTGACAAATTAATGTTCATAATGAAGGTTATGACTTAGCAAAGCACTTTAGTGTAGGCTCTTTTTAGGTTGAGTATCTTTTCAAATGTATAAACGGATTATTTTTGCCAATTTATTGCTTAAGGTAATTTGACCTTAGCTTAAGTGAGCTTTTGAGCCTTATATACATTGATATTTTTCTTGTATAAGAGCCTTAATATGCCATTTCCTCTAGAATTTGTTCTTGGTAAATTTTGATATTACATTTAGTATGAGATGTGCATGAAAAATGATAAGGGCATTTAGATTACACCATTTTGGCTTGCTTTAAAAACTTACCTTTTTGACTTTAGGTAGCCAATTTTAAGCTTTAAACCTATTTTTGTTGAGCAACATATAATTAACCAATATCCTTTACTAAACAGAAAATCTATTTCTTTGTTTTACCCTTTTTGTGAAGAGAAATAAATTATTATATCTTTAGGAGATATATATTGTTAATTTAAGCATGATGGTATTTAAAAAATGAGAGTTAAATTCCATTCTTCTCTAGGATCAATATTAAAACAAGGCTAGTTTCTAAAGAAAAGAAAAAAATACAAAGAAGAAAAAAAAAAGAAAGAAGAAGAAGAAAAAAAGAACAAGAGAAACTAGTAGTAATGTGCCATTGAGAAGGGAATATGAGAAGTAAATTACATCATGCGATGCTTAGGTTTTTAAACAAATCTCTTATGATATGGTAATATTGTTTCTATTCACAATTTAAGGTACTAAAACCAAAAATTATCCTACCTTAACCTAAGCCAAGCTGCAACCCTTGTAAGACCCTTTTGATTTCATGTATTATTTTATACTAGTAGTGGAGATATTTACTAATTACAAGCTTATGGTAGGCAATGGCATGTTTAAGGGATGAGAGAAACACTAACCCATAAACACATTGAGTGAATAAGTGCTTTAAGAATATAGTGTTTGATTGAGAACTACTTTAGGCAATATTTGGTGTGGAATAATGTTTACATGTGTTAAGATATTCAAGTTCTTAAGTTCATACATTCTTGTGCTTTGCTACTTCATGATTTTCCAAATGTGCATGGTTGTTTAAGTTTAATGGTGAATGATTTTGTTTGAGACTTTGCAAACTTGGGTTAAATTTGTGAAGAGATGAGCGTTTCTGCATGGTGCTTTCAAATATTTGCCAAATATAAATGTGAGCTCCAAAATTGTATGATTGTATTGTTTGCTTTTTTGTTAAGTTTTGCTTGGGGACAAGCAAAAGTTTAAGTGTGGGGGTCTGATATGAGCCTAAATAGCTCATATTTAATCCATGTTTTGTTATCAAAATACTGTTTTGTTATATTAAATTGTGTTAGATTTAGGTGTGTTTAATGTTTTTGTCAAGTTTTGTATATGTAGGAGAATAAAGGAGAAAAATGTGAAGGAGTAGAATTAAGTGAAGAAAAGGAGTGTCATGTCGCGAGCGCAACAAGAGATGCATGTCTAAGGCAAGAAATGAGGAAGAGAAAGGTGCAAAGAAAGAAGCGTGTCCTGTCACGAGCGCGAAAAATGTCGCGAGCACGACAGGAAGCGGTTAAATGCGATTGAGCTTGAAAAGTCACCAAGTTTCATCAAGGGTTGCAACCATATGGAGGGGCACTTGAAGGGACTTGATGCTTGGAAAATTATATATACCCTAAAAGTTATAATCATTATGAAGGAGATCTATCATTTTTATTTTTTATTTTGAAAGTGTAATTAGAGGACAATAGTTGTAGTTTTAGTTTTAGTTTTATGGTTTGAAGAGAAGGAAAATACAAGGGAGAGGACTACATTTGGTGAAAGGAAGAAGGGTTGAGAGATTCCCTTCTTTTCTTTCTAATCTTTACTGCTTCTTTGTTATTATTATGAATTCATTTTAGGAATTGAATGTCAATAATCATATTTAATCATTTCTCTTTCATTTATCTTTATATGTAGAATTTGTTATTAAAACTTTATTAGTATCATTATAAGTTAAGGAAGATGACCTTAGATGGCAATTCCTTTTCTGAAAATCATCATAATGGTCATAAATAAGGGAGTTCGCGAGAGCAACGTCTTATTGAAAGTTAATAGGAAATTCATTATCGAAGCATAGTTTGAGAGATCGCATATGGATATAGTTGTTATAGGTTGGTTTTTATTCTTTGAATGTGTTTTTATGTAATTCTTGTCTAAATGCGAGAGCTGCGATTTAGAACCATAAATGCATGTTTAAGGCATAATCTAGTCTAGATGCAAGAGCTGCAACATAGAACATTATTCCAACTTGGCTTGCATGATAAAGATTGAATTATAAATAAGATAAAATGATCAAATTCCATAATTATGTATATGTTATATTCATCTTATTCATAAGTCTTCTTGGATTATCATTAAAGTAGAAAAATATTTAATTTAGTGTAGTGGATTTTTAATAATAATTTTAATTTGTAAATTAATAAGCATTGTAAACAAGATTAAAATCAAGTAGTAATAGTGTACAATGTTAATCAACATTCCTCGTGGGATCGATATCTAAAGTATTATAATCAGTACACCGTATACTTGCGGTATTTAAGCTTTCAGAAAAAGTATATCAATGCCCTGAATACAATAATGAATGACAATGAGCTAAAATATCCATAGTCTCTTCCTCACTCACACACCGTCTTATAACACCATCCCCACTTATTCTAAATAAATAAGGCTCCTCCCAAAGATAGTTTTTAACATCACTAAAAAACTTCTTTTTTTGTTGCCATGTCAATCCAAAAGGTATAATTCCTACAGCAAGAAAGTTAGCAAAATCTGCAAACCGAGGCACATACTTATAATTTATTGACATAAGAGATTCATCCAGAAAAGATTCATTGATTTCATGGCTATCCCCTAGTGGTCCTTCAGCATTTTCTAACCTAGATAAGTGATCAGCTACTAAATTTTCAGAGCCTTTCTTATCTTTAATTTCTAGATCAAATTCTTGCAATAGAAGAACCCAACAAATCAACCTAGGTTTGGTATCTTTTTTAGCAAACAAATACGTTAAAGCTGTATGATCCGTATAGATTATGACTTTAGATCCTGACAAATAAGACCTAAACTTATCACATGCATAAACGACAACCAACATCTCTTTTTCAGTGGTAGTAAAATTCACTTGAGGTGGTGATAAAGTATGACTGGTATAGTAAATCACATGCAAATGCTTACAAATCCTTTCACCCAACACACAACCTACGGCTAAGTCACTTGCATTACACATAATCTCAAAAGGTAGCTCCCAATTAGGAGAAGTGATTATAGGTGCAATTGTAAGGGCTTCCTTTAAAGAACTAAAAGCATGCATACATTTATCATAAATTTCAAAAGGCACTTCTTTAACCAACAAATTAGTTAAAGGTTTAGCTATAAGTGAAAAATCCTTAATGAATCGTCTATAAAAACCAGCATGACCTAAGAATGATCTAATGCCCTTAAGTGTAGTTGGTGGAGATAATTTTTCAATCAATTCAACCTTTGCTCTATCCACTTCAATGCCTCTACTGGAAATCTTATGGCCAAGAACTATACCCTCTTCAACCATGAAGTGACACTTTTCCCAATTAAGCACTAGGTTAGTTTCATCACACCTAGCCAACACTCTATCTAAATTTCTTAAACACAACTCAAATAAGTCTTCATAGACAAAAAAATCATCCATAAAAACTTTCATGATGTTCTCAATCATATCCCAAAAAATAGAGGTCGTGCACCTTTGAAAAGTTGCAGGTGCATTACATAACCCAAAAGGCATACGTCTATAGGCAAAAGTTCCATACGAACAAGTAAAAGTAGTCTTTTCCTAGTCACTAGGATATATAAAAATTTGGAAATATCCCGAATACCCATCCAAAAAACAATAATGAGAATGCCCAGCTACCCTTTCCAACATTTGATCAATGAAGGGTAAAGGGAAGTGATCCTTCCTAGTAGCTGAATGTAACTTTTTGTAATCAATACAAACCCTCCAACCCGTGGTGGTTTTAGTAGGAATTAATTCCCCACTCTCATTCCTAACTACCGTCATACCTCCTTCCTTAGGTACACAATGTATCGGGCTCACCCAAGCACTATCCGAAAATGGATAGATAATCCCAGCATCTAGCAATTTTATGACCTCTTTCTTAACTACCTCCTTCATATTCGGGTTAAGTCTCATTTGCCTATCTGCCTTAGGTTGACAATCATCTATCATATTAATCCTACGCATGACAATGTTAGGACTGATTCCTTTCAAATCTAAAATTTGCCAACCTATACTCTTTATTCTCTTCCTAACTACCTCCACTAGTAAAGCTTCCTGATTACTAGAAAGTTTACTAGATACAATGATAGGTAACGTATGATTTAAACCAAGAAATGCATACCTAAAATGACTAGGTAGCTCTTTCAACTCTACCGTAGGAGGACTTACTATTGAAGGTGGTATAGGTGCCTCATTCCTATATAAGCTTTCTAGCCTTGCACCCTTTTGTTCTTCCTCTCTACTAACTTCTTCCTCAATGATCACCTCATCTTGACCTGCTTCATTAAAAACTGCTGCAACACAAGCATCAATGACATCTATTTTCATGCATATATTTTCATTTATAAGGTACCGTAATGCCCTATCCATGAGATATTCTACACTATCATCCCCCACTCTTAAAATTAAAGAACCCTTATAGACATCAACCAATACTCGTCCAGTTCTCATGAAAGGTCTCCCTAATATCAATGGGCACTTCACATCATAAGTAAAATCTAGGATAAAAAAATTAGCAGGCAAAATAAATTTATCAACTTTAACTAACACATCTTCCACTATGCCATATAGTTTTTTAATTGATTGGTCAGCTAGTTGTAAAACATGGAAGTAGGTTTAACATAATCTAACCCCAACTTTTTGAAAATAGATAACGGCATAAGGTTAATGCTAGCCCCTAAATCACATAAACACTTAGGAAACTCAACATCCCCTAAAGTGCATGGAATTGTAAAGCTACCATTATCTTTCAGCTTAGTAGGCAAGTTATTTGTGATAATCGAACTACATGCCTCAGTCAATTAAATGGTTGAAACATCTTCCCAACTTCTTTTCATATCAATTAAATCTTTAAGAAACTTTGCATAATTAGGAATTTGTGTTATAGCCTCAACAAAATTTAAATTAATATCCACATGCTTCAACTTATCAAGAAAAGATTGAAATTGCATATCTTGGTTTTCTTGCTTCAACCGTTGTGGAAATGGTGGTTGTGGTTGGAAAACCTTTGAAATTTTTCCTTGTGAAACCCCATGTGTCATGCTCACGACAGGTGTCGCACTCTCGATAGCTACTTCACTCATGATGGGTGTGGCTCCCTCTCTTGTTGCGCTCGCAATAGGTGTCGCGCTCACGACATGAAGCTCATCCTGCTTATTATTTTCCTGCACATTACCAAACTTGTTAGTGAAAACAAATTCACTAGCGTAAGACTTCCTTGACCTCAAATTTATTTCCTTTAAATGTTCTCTCGAGTTGTCCTCCGTATTACTTGTTAAATTTCCTTGTAAGCTTGATAAAAGAGCCTTGCAATTTGCCTTAATTAAACTTCCAAATTATGAATTGAAGAGGCTTGATTCTTTGTTATTTGATAGAACTTAGTTTCTAGCCTCTTTTAAGTCTCCTCTTGAGCATTAAACTTCATATTAATACCCTCCAAAAACCTATCCATCTTAACTTCCAAGGCACCAAACCTATCTTGAGGTTGTTGAAACCCCACAGCCCTATTTTGGTTGCTACTATTCCACCAAGAAAAATTCGGATGGTTTCTCCAATCGAGGTTATAAGTGTTTGAGTATGGGTTTCCTTGTCCTTGCCCTTGGATGAAACTAACTTGTTCTTCCATAGTAGCCATACCCAAATTACACCCTTCACTTCCATGGCCTAATTGTCCACATATGTTACACCCACTTTATGAATTACTTCCCATACCTGGGCTATTAATTTTTTGTGTCAACTGCTCATCTTGAGCTTGCAAAGCTACTATTGAATCTACGAAATGAACTCCTCCTCACATTTGAGAAATTTGACTCCTTAGCTCTCTCAGTTGGCCACATGCAGTTGTTCATTGAAATTTTCTCTAATAACTCGAATGCAACCTCCGTGGTCTTCCTCATAAGAGATGCCCCAGCTGCAGCATCAATTGTGCCTCTAGTAGTTGGATTCACACCATTATAAAACGTTTGCATCAGCAACTCCCTTGGTAGATTATGGTGTGGGCAACTTCTCTACAATTCTTTAAATCTCTCCCATGCTTCATACAAAGATTCAGTATCATATTGAACAAACGTAGTGATATCCTTTATAATTTTGGCAATTTTAGCTAGGGGAAATATTTGGATAAAAATGCTTGGGCTAATTGATCCCAAGTTGTTATAAAACCCCTAGTTAGGGAATTTAACCAAGCTTTTGCTTTATCCTTCAAAGTAAAAAGAAAAAACCTAAGCTTAATTGCATCCGCCGAAACCCCATTAATTTTAAAAGTATCACATATTTCTAAGAAATTTGCCAAATGAGCATTGGGATCCTCATTTGCCAAACCATAAAATTGTATACTATTTTGAATCATTTGTAAAAGTGATGGTTTAATTTCAAATTGATTCGCATTTACCATTGGTCTTACCACCCCTTGTTGAGTACCACTCAATGCCAGCATGGCAAAGTCCATCAATCATGGTGGATTATCTTCATCAGCCATGGTAAATCTTCTAGTCCGATTTTTCTTCTTATTAGACTTGCGGTTACTCGAAATAAATCACTCTATCTCTAGATTCAATGGTTCAAGTTCTTCTTGCAAACTCCTTATACGTGGCATGAACTGTCAAATCCTGAAAATTCACAACAAAACAAAAACCAATTAAATATCATAATCTAAAATCTTAAATCAAGATTCATAATGCAATAATTCAATCAAACATGTTCCCCGACAATGGCACCAAAAACTTGATATACTTCTTCTAAAAGCTTAAATACCGTAAGTATACAGTGTACCAGTTATAGTACTTTAGATATCGATCCCATGAGGAAATGTTGATTGAAATTACCCACTATTACTACTCAATTTTAATTTTGTTTACGACATTTATAAGTTGAAATTAATTCTAAACTACTCTACTACAAAAATTAATTAAAGCTTAGTTAAATATAATCAAAGAAGACAGTAAAGATAAAGAAATTCAATGATCATGCACTTGTTACCATTATTTTAATTAATATGTTTTAATCTTATTAGTAAGCCAAGTTGGAATATATTTCTAATCCACTCTCTCGACATGAATTAGAATGCCTAAAACATGCAATTAAAGTGCTAATTCTCAACTCTCGTTAATGAACTAGTATGCCTCTAATTACTCATTTTAAGATTAATTACCAACCTATAGCAATTATCTCCACATGTGATCTCTCAAACTATGCTTTGATAATGAATTTCCTATTAACTTTCAATAAGACATTGCTCTCGCTAACTCTCTTATTTATGACCATTATAATGATTTTCAAAAAAGGAATTGCCATCTAAGGTCTTTTTCCTTAACCTAAAATGATACTAATAAAATATTAACAGCAAATTCTACATTCAAAGATCAATTAAGTAAATGGAAAATAGTAGTTGTTCCTATATAACCAGATAACAAAAATAACATTCATTTAAAGGTTACAAGGAAGAAATAAAATCAAGAAAAAGAAGAGGGGGATCTCTCAACCCTTTTTCCTTCACAAAAAGAATTCTTCTCCCTTGCTTGTCTTCTTCTTCAAGTCATTAAAGTTAAACTTAGTACTAAAAAAAACTATTGTTCTTAGAATCACAAATTAAAAACCCAAAATCCCTCTCAAATTCTATTCAACTTGATATATATATGTATCTCTAAAGAGATGTCCCTTCAAAAATGACTCTTCACCAAAGTTGCAATTGTTGATGAAAAAGTACACCTCTTCAAGATTCAATTTCCTCATCCGCCCTCCATCGCGCTCGCGGCAAGATACTCCCAGGCTTTGGCTTGCTCTGCTAGCTGTCACATCCTCCCTTGCTTTTTCATGCTCACGACAATGCCCTTTTAGCTCTACTCCTTCTCCTTCTTCTCTAAATGATCTCCTTTAAGCCCCAAATCATTTCCTTTCTCCTAAAAAACAAGCAAAACATCCACAAGCACACAAAACACATAAAAGCAACAAAGTACAAATAAAATAACAAAATAATAAATACTATTCTCAACAAAACTACACATAAAGACACAATATTTATGAGCTTTTCAAGCTCATATCGATTACTGTGTAATTACTCCTTTCACCACTCTTATCTTAATTAGATTCTGAGTATGAATTTTTATCAACTCATATAAATCTAATTATGTATGTTCTATTAATTTTAACCATTGTTCCCAAAATGCCCTTCATGGATCTCTATCCATCTTGGCATAATACTCTGGCCAGAGATTCTCTAAATAAGGTAATTATGGAATCATGTGAGATAACTTCCCTTAATAAATCTGGGATGGTGAATCCTTTATCAATCACTCAACTATCTTCAAGTAGGTTATGATATACCCAACCTCCTAACTATGTTCACCTCCTGTTGGAAGTAATCAGTTATGGAGTCAAAGTATACCACTTGCTACTTAAGATAACCTTGGTGATCTCAAGTCTAATGATACTTTCACAACCGCTATGAAGAGATTCCTCACTTACTAGATTTAATATCCATGTGAGGATTCTTTTTATAGGTCTCCAATGAACTTGTTCTTCTAACAAGCATCCACATGTTAGCTTTGACTATCTTTCATAATCACAGTTATGAGAACCACTACTTGAACCATTCAAGAAGCATAACATGTGCTAGTCTGTTCGAATTAATAATGTCCTATCTTGTTAATTCTATGACTAGCAATATTTAGATATTAACACATTTGCATGCAATAGACATCTCATATCATGAACACTTCATGATTGCCTTTGCACTGTGTTTATAATATCTAGGACTTCATTTATTAATTTAAGATTTACAAACTCATGTATTTAAACATAGCATTAATAAATGAATGATGCCTTTTATTAAGAATATGAATTCATACATATGAAATACATCCCTATTACATGGACTTTAGGGCATACTCTCTAACAATCTCCCACTTGCACTAGAACCAATTACTCATATGTCTTAGACCCATGCTATTTATATGGTGATCGTGTTTAATCTGGAAAAGTGTTTTAGTGAGGGGATCCACCACATTATCATCTGTGGGGACCCTTTCTATTTTCACATCATTTCTAGCTACTATTTCCCTTATGAGATGGTAGCATCTGAGGACATGTTTGGATCGCTGATGAGACCGTGGTTCCTTTGCTTGCACAATGGCTCCATTGTTGTCATAATATAAAGGAATCGGATAAATAATGCTAGGAACCACTCCTAGTTCAAATATGAACATTTTGATCTAGACTGCTTCTTTGGCTACTTCCGAAGCAGCAATGTACTCAACTTCTATCGTGAAATCAGCAGTTGTTTCTTATTTGGAACTCTTCCAACTAACTGCCCCTCCTCCCATTATGAACACAAAACCAGACTGTGATTTATAATCATCTTTGTCAGATTGGAAGTTGGCATCTATATACCCATCTACTTCCAAACTGTCCTCCCCATATACCAAGAATATATCCTTAGTCCTTCTCAAGTACTTAAGAATATTCTTGACATCTGCCCAGTGTTCCTCTCTAAAATTGAATTGGATTCTGCTTGTAACACTCAAAGCAGAAGCTACATCTAGACGTGTACATAGCATAGCATACATGATAGAACCAATTGCAGATGCATATGGTATTCTATTCATACTCTCTCTATCCTATTTTATGCATTTCATTTTATATTCTTCTCATTGGGACAATTTGTTTATGTAATAATTTAAGTAGGAATCTTTGTTTATTTATCACTTTTTATGTGGTTGAAATGTTTATTTATCGCAATACATCATGTGAGAAGGGAGATAATGGATTAATATTTAAAACTTAATTATAAAACAACACCTAACCAAGGTGTTAAGTAAGAATGTTATCCCAAACGTTGTTCTCTATTTAGGCATCAAAAGGTCAAGATTCATTTCTCAACGTTCTCTTGCACGGGGACTCTATGACACCTACCTCTTTGAGCTCACACTAGATGCCTTCACAGGTTGGCCATCAACAATAGAATGGGTCTAAAACCTTTTTTATTGTAAAGTGGTCGACTTATGAGTTTTAGTGAGCCTTATCCAATCTTGGACACTAAAAATGGGCCTCTAAGAACCTAACTGGATATTGAGCGGGCTCCAACATGCCTCACAAAGGGGTTTACTCAATTTCTAAATTATTTTACTTTAATCAATTCTGATATAATTTGCTAATATTCTATCGGGTATTAGTTATATTGGTAGAACTCTGATGATTCCTATATGTTGAGTGATGCTCAATTATACACTTATATATATATATATATATCGAGCATTTAATGATTTGGAGTACAGTGTATTACACTTACTTTATTGTCTGTTGTGGTTAGTGTTGATATATATTTTACCAGATTAGGTTGTTCACTTAGCATGATTAACTTTACATATGTGTAGCTATTTTTAGTTCGATGCAGTAGTAGTAGAGTTGGGACAACCACAATCGGCCAACTTAGAAGTTTAAGACAAGTTTATTTTGTTCTTCCTTATAACTACCATGCACATTCTATAAAGACTCCTTAATGTTGATTATCTAAATTGTTATAAATATTTTAAATAGCTTATGTGTTAATATTTTGATCTTAGTATCCTCATGTTCTACTAAGGCATATAAGGGTGTGACAACAATGATGGACTATTCCCCATAAAAAATAAGAGAGCTTAGAAAGAGGGCAAAGTAGAAAAAACTAAAGGTTATTAAAGAGAGAATATGTCCAAAAACTCAAAACATTTGAAAAAAAAAAGCTCTAATAGGTATAAACAAGTTACATCTGTTATGGATCATGAGCCACCTAGTCAGTGATTTATGCATTTTTGCATGTCACACATATTTGCATATATGATCCTTTGCATATACTCCTACACACATGATTTTCATAGTTAAAATGCAAACAAGTTCCTCAAGTGGAGATGGGCATGTCAAACACCTTCAATCAATGCAGGGATCACAAGCATTTCGTCAACCATCACTCTATAATATGGGTCAAGCTAATAGGCTTCTATTCATATAATGTTCAAAAAACTGGTTTTGATCTTTACTCACCTTAAAATGCAAGATAATATTTGTTTACTCTTGATGGAATCAACCAAGTAATATCCTCCATATGAATAATAAAATATCAAGCTAACTAAATGCCTTTTTTACAGGCCTACAGGTCTTAACCACAGTCTATTAAGTACTTTTTCAAGGCATTTTAGGTCTCTTAAGAGCATTAAGTCTTTTCATAAAGTAAGGGAAGGTTTCTAAGAAGAATTCAATTTTTAAAATATAAGGGCTGCTTCAATCTCAAGCCTAGTCGTAAACTGTGAGCTCCATCTATAAAAGGCAACTTCATAAGAGTGTTAGCAGAAGACAAACTAATCCTCTTGAACAATTGTGTTTAAAACATCACAAATACTAAAAAATTAGATCAAAAAGGAAATTCCAAATACCAACACCATATCTCAGAAAAATAGAAATCATGCAAACCCATAAAGAGGAGATTCATGTTGTCTCTGCATGGTCTATTGCAGCCTCAGGATTGCTCAATACATCAACACTCCCTCAGCTATAGGGGGCAAATGACCATATGACTAGTAAATAATTTCAGCTACCCCCACCAAAAATTAGGAAATTTTTTCACCCATATCTCTTTTAACCCAACACCTCTCAGAGGGCACCCAAAATTAAATCCAGGACCCCGATGTCCACTTTACTTTTAGGACTTCAATGCCTAGAACCCCGATGTCCACTTCACTTTTAGGACTTTGATGTCCAAGACCCCGATGTCTACCTTAGATTCAAGACCCAGATGTCCACTTCACTTTTAGGACCTCAATGACCACCTTAAATTCAGGACCTAGATGTCTAAGACCCCAATGTCCACTTAACTGTCAGGACCCTGATGTCTAAGACCTCAATGTCCACCTCAAATCCAGGACCCTGATGTCCACCTCTTAAAAACATCCATTTTAACCCAAGACCTCCCAGGGGGTACCCAAAATCAAGATTGTTACAATCGAAGTCAAGACATGCCGACAAGTTATCGTTAATCAACTCTATTCACCACCAACACATAAGACCTCTTAAGGAACAAAAGGACACTACACAATCGACCATTGCTAACAAGTCAGTACCTATCACTCTATCCATCACTACGATAAGCCTTCTCAAGAAGTAGTTGGGAGCCTACCTTCTCAGGTACGTGTCTCTTTCTCTCACTCTGAACTTTGGGCCACTTAGACACTTAATGCTCTAGCCTTCCAAAGTCGGGGCTAACTGTAAACACTAGGTCTTGAGTTGACTTTTATTAAAGTTACCTAATGAGGATAGATTTTTTCTCTTAAATACAAAGAACTCAGAGTTTAAGGATCTCACTTTATTTTATGAGTTTTTTTTAAAACATTTTTTTTTGTTTTGACTTTGGAAAAAAATGAATTGAGGATTAAATAGTGACTTAGGAGAAATTTGCTTAAAGTTCACTAGGACTAGTTTTAGAATTTTGGCTATATCTCAACCTATAGACCTTAAAATTGAGTGATTCTAATTCCATATGAAACTTAAGACATATATCTATGACTTCAAAAAAGAAACCAAAATCCATTTCTGGTCTTAAAGCACTCAAAACTAGGCATGAACTCTAGATACCTAAATTTGTTTCCTATTATTGCCCAGTCTATACCAATTTGGGCATAACTCTTTCTATAGAACTCACACTTTGCATTAAATCTAATTTTGGTAGAAATTGGACTCATATATAAGAAACTTTCATGAATGATTTATAATCTAATTCTATCTCTATTATTCCTAGCAATTTTTCAAAGACAAGGTAACAATTCTGCCCCTGAAGGATATTCATGAGCAATTAGTAGTATTTTGTCCATAAATAATATTTTAAAAATTCAAATTGGTTGATTCTTGATTTGTGGCAAGCTAAGACATAAAGAAACAATTTTTAAGGACACATTGTCCTAAAAATGTTATTTTTAGGGACACAAAGATAGATACATTTTGATTAGGGATTCTGCCTTAGATCGGTGAGTCTTCTGCCCAATTGATTTAAGATCCACTCATCACTCGGTTGAGTCATGCCCGTGACTCACCTTTTTAGGTATAAAAACTCTTTGATTTTTTCCTTAAGGCTTTAGCATCTATATACCACAAATATCATGATGCCATATAACAAAAATTTTAGTATAATACACATACAAGGCATGGTCCTACTCATACATGCGACGTACAACATATCAGAATTTATCATCATGGTTGTGCAGCTCTGCTCAATCCAGCACCTGTCCCTTCGAGTACGAACCTAAATCCTTTAAAACTTGCATGCATCAAAAGCTATACACTGAACACATGATGCTCAATGGTGGATATCCAACAAGTAAATTTCACGGTACAAGTATAAAAATAAAAATTTTTCTTTATTTCTTTCGTTTAAATATCATTAAATAATCTAACTTATTTAAGTTGACTTCTTCTACTTCCTGTTCTTATCTTTCTTTTTCTCTGTTCTATCCTTTTTATTTTTTATGTCATAACCTATCTATTTGTGTCTTACACATATGTGCTCTTTTTGTCAATTTCTTTTAGTTTTTCTATTTGTTTCGATATTCACTACAATTGATTCATTTAGCTACATAACCTATATTTAATCTACAACTAAGCTTATGTCCTTTTTTGATATTTTAGTTTTCATTTCACTACCTATTTTCCTCACCCAGTGTACAACTTGGTGTTCTTTACTCTGTTGTACTCTTGTCTAAGGTCAATTGCATGTTTTACAATTCAGGCATTTGTCTCTAAAATACTATTCATAACACCATTATATTTTTCATCAATCTGGTTGGACTTATGTTCATCATTATCATTTTGTCAAGATCCCTTGATATGATTTTATTTTCTCATCCATACCTTTGATCTTCCTCATATGGGTTGATTCCTACATTTTTAATTCAATGGTCATGTGTATCATTTAACATCTTTTACTTGATCTCACTGATATTTCCGACTGATTTTTAGTTTGCATTTTAATATTCACCTCAATCTTTATGTCACAAAATGTTTTCTTTATCACACACACGCATATATATGGATCCCTAATTAGATTTTCAATCAGATATTTGTTTCTTGCCTGATGTTTTACTGTTACTTTACTGTTTATCCTTTTTTACTCATTAGGTATGCTTAATTATAATACAGATTTCAAATCTCATGGTTGAATTTAATGTTTGTACGTAATGTGCTTATAACATTTAATTTTTGTCCTAAGGCTTTACCTTAATAATCATTTCCCAATTTATATGATTTTTCTTACGTATTTGTTCTTAAATATATTTACGTTTCTTTTTCCAATTAAGTTAGGCCACATATTGGTTTTTCCAAATTATAATCCTTGATTCCTAATTCTTTTAGTCACTTGTATAATTTCTTCTGAATTTATGTAATATTTCTTCATAATAATAATAATAATAATAATTTCATAAATGCAACTACATTTTAAACTTTATTATCTCTATTCTTGCATCTTTTTCCTTCTTAGCAATTTTAATTATATTCTTGATTATCTAATTGCCCTTTGATTCTTTTATTAATATAGTTACCTTTAAATAACAATTACATTTTAAATCCTTAGATGTTATTTCATTATAATATTCTTTATCCTAATATCAAATTAGATCTTTTATATGTCTTAATCTTTAATTACTCTTTTATGTAAGGATGATTTACTTTTTAGTCCCTGTTAATATCATTTTATTATATTTCCTTTCATTTTATCCTTAATCACTTAATACTATATTTGGTCTTACAATTTCTTCTTTACTTCTCCAATTATCATCTAATCCTTGTTTTCACACACACACACACACACACACACACACACACATATATATATATATATATATATATATATATATATATATATATATATATATATATATATATATATATATATATATATATATATATATATATATATATATATATATATATATATATATATATATATATTCTCTTTTATTCCCTCTTCTAGGGTGAAAATTACAATTTGATCATTAAATTTCCTTTTTAACACATTTAGTTATTCTTCACAAATTTTACTCTTTTTGCTCTTTATTTCACTTTAGCCCCAAATTTACATATTAGTGCACATGTTCTTTCTACATGACGACAAATTATAATTTAGTCCTTATAACTTATCTTTTTGTAATATTGTTTTACTTAACTCTAATTTTTTGTCATTTTTGCATCCTTTGATTCTTATTCAACTTTAAACTAAAAATTTATGTTTTGGTTCTTATATCTACTCATATGATGACAAGTTACAGTTTGGTTCCTTAAATTTCTCTTATTTATGATTTTGCCTCTTTTTGCTTATTTGACCATTTTAAAACTTTTAACCATATTTATAATGCCAATTTATGATTTGACCCTTATTTTCTCGTGTAATTATATTTTTACCCCTTTTAAACTAATTGATCTCATCATTCATCTTTTTCATTATTTTACCACAAAAATAACATCTTTGGCACATAATTTGCCATTTAATCCTCATTTTCTTGTGTAATTACATTTTTACCCTTTTCTTATCTATTAATCACATTTTTTTATTTTATTTATTATTTAATAACACCTATGATATCTTTTATGCATTGTTTACCATTTAGTCCCTTTTTTGTAAATTTATAATTTTGCCCCTAGTAGTGACCAATGAAAATCTTCGAACTAGATATGTAGGACAAGAACTCCAATGATGAAAATGGACTGGAAGGACCACTTGACATGATCCTACAACTCCGGTTGGTGTGTGTATGTTGTATGTGTGAGGTGACTACTTGACGTAGCCACCGCCTCAATAGATAATCTAATCTCATGGTGCTACCATTGTATATGGGTCCCTATGGCTAGCCATTATATCCCATGATCCTGGATTACCCACTATACACTAAGGGCAATTATTTATCTCATATTACATTTTATTTTCACATAGTTCTTCATGTGATTCACAATAGGTTACAATTCTATATAATTTTATATGTTGTTTCCATTATGTCACATATCATACATTCTCAGAACTCATTCATTCATCAATATCACATATGAAATCCTAATATACATTGCAAATATCATTCAAACTTGATGAGAGTATGGTATTTTCTTAGGGTATACCATTCAGCCTCTTTATGAACTCATGCATACAATGTGTTTTCTCATTTTTCTTATGTCATATATATTCCCAAAATCAGTTTATGTATTTATATAGTGACATACATCCATTGTACATTAGTAACTCTTGGTTACATACATATACCCCATTATGTTTACTTACAAAGTATTGCGTCCACATGTTGTTTTTAGTTCTAATAAATCATGTTGTGTTACTCATCATTATATTATGCATTTTAAGTTTAATATGCAAATAATCATCAAATTATTATGTGATACAACATAGGTTACCATTCGATCACTATTGGAACATGTGTGTATAAATTTATTTAATTCATCTAACACTTTCTCAACATGTCTTCCATGCATATTAAGCATAATTCTAGTCTTGATTTAATTTAATTATTTATTAAACCTTAATTTCATTTTCTTACATAATGTGTTCCATAACTAACATATCCTTGCTAAAAATATTTTCTTACATTTAACATCACATATCTTATTCTTGTTCTCTCAATTACATTAATCTATCATTAATTCAAGATTAACTAACATTTACTTAATTTATTCATAAGGAACATAATAGGTTGTACAACTAACATGTGATTTATAGTCATGTTTTTTAATATTTGACATCAAATCTTCTATTATCCAACATTTAATTTCATTAATTTACCATTTGCTTAATTTAATACTCACATTACATAATTTTTCTTAAAGAAACATAATGCCTCCCTATGCCATTTTCTCACCTTTAATCATAATTTCATGCAATTTCCCATACTAATTTCATTATTTAACATCCAATTTCATTTATATACCATTGATCAATTTTTTACTCAACTCATTTCAAAATTCCTAATTTACATAATCCTAAACACATGAAATAAACTAGTTTGAGTATCCACATACCTCCTTCTCAAACTTTCATCCTTGATTTCTCTTCTTTTTCCATCATTTTCGCCCATTTTCCCTTTGATTCCACTTTTTCTTCCTTAGGTTTCCATCTTGGCTAAATTCCTCCATGCCTCTTTCCTCTAATTTTCTTCATCTATAATTCAAATTCAACCGAAAATATAAATTTTTATATCAAAATCTACCTAAAAATCTATTTAAAATATTAAATTATCAGTAAATACACTTCCTTGAATTTTTGCTCCAACCTTTTTCTTCATAATTTCTTTCACTTATTTTACTCCAAATGAATTCTAGAGGTGGTTAGGAATGAATTTAGGGCATCAAAATTATAGAGGACATGAAATTTGGTAGGTTTTGGTAGAATTAGGTTAGAAAAATGAAAACAAAATGGAGAAATGGGGAAGAAGAAAGGGACGGCTAGAGAAGGGGAAAAGATGGCTGATTTCTCTAAATAAATCTAATTTTTTCCCTTTTATACCCATGTCAATTGGGACAAATTAGGTCCAACCATTTTGGTCCAACCAATTGGCCCAACTTTACTGAATTAACCCACTTTTAGCCCAATTAATCCTATACTATTTCCCTTGCTAAATTTATGGTTCCAATTGATCCAAACCCAATTTATTATGACATTTATGCCCTTGAATAATTTAGAAAAGCCTTTTAACTCTGCTAAGTAAATTAACCTTAGTTTTTCACCATTTTTTAAAAAATGGTGTTCCTCTTATCAAAATACTCTAAAAATTTGCTCCATATGCCCAAACATATTTAGGAGGGTGT
Organism: Excoecaria agallocha; assembly: GCA_037975025.1. Lineage (NCBI taxonomy): Eukaryota > Viridiplantae > Streptophyta > Magnoliopsida > Malpighiales > Euphorbiaceae > Excoecaria > Excoecaria agallocha. The sequence continues at coordinate 29,170 of JBBPFJ010000669.1, read as the reverse complement.
TTAAAATTTCAAGTTATTCTGAGATTGTTTTGGTATAGTTTCATCTTCGGAGGAAAAATGAGCCAATCCAAAATCTAACAATTTTAAATTGTCAGAAAAATTAATTTTTACTTTCAATAGTTCATTTATACTGTTTCTAATAGGTTTATACAATCAAAATAACTTTTAGAGGTCTATATAATCTTTTAGAACCCGATCAAACTTATGGTTAACCCTTTTATTGTACCGAGAAAATCCTTCACTGTCTATTTTAGAGGCCTATTTAAGCCTAATTTTTCCTCAAATTGTACCATTAGGCTCCATTTAACACGTATTTTTTATTTACTAGTTAAGCACAACTTCTCGCTAGGTCATCCATCCTGGTACTACCCTGGGTGGTGCACGTTTAACATTTAAGCACTTTTGAATTCTACTGTACTATACTATTGAAATCACACAAAAAACTATCCCATTATTATTGTTCATGCTCTACAATATACTATTCATGTCAGATCAAATTTTATGGTGTTATAGAGGCAATAGAAAGAAAGGGGGCAGCAAGGGGGCATCCTGAAGAGAGAAAAAGAGGGAAAGGGAGAGAAATGAAAATAAAGAAAAAGGCAAGGTTTTTTAAGTTTTCTTCTCATTTTTTCATCTTTTTTCTTTGATCTACTCTTTAACCTTCATTTTTTTCAAAATATTTATTGATAAAACTATAAAAGAGAGTCCCAAAACACTAAGGTTTTTTTATTATTCTGAGAAAACCACTAAAAGAATATTATAAAGCCATTTATACTATTGGCCAAATCTATATTTTCACTATTAGATGTTCTGGATCTAACTCTCTTTTGGACAATTTGCTTAATATTTGACTTGATTTGGACTATTTAATATAAAATAATAAGATAATAACTTTTATATGTTAAAAATGTGATTTTTAGTTTGTTTAACTTATTTTCTTTGTATATATTATTTAGATCTTATATTTTAAAATGTTTTAGATATTTTTGTTATATTTTTTAGGGTTTTAAACCCCAACTTGGCAAGGATCTACATAAAAAGTGAGCAAACTCGGTGTGATTTTGACCTGGTGGTCATAAGTTACACCCATATTATTTAAATTCACCTTTTAATTTATTTTATATATTATGTTTATAATCTTATATTTATTTTTATTTATTAAATCGGTGTTGCATGTCAAATCTGGTATTTTAAATATTTGTGTGAATCTGTTATGCTAAATGTAATGCTCTCAAATTTCATTTGACATGCATAATACATTTCATAGTATGAATAGTAACACTGAAATGGTTTTTGGTGTGACTACATTAGCATAATACAGTAAAATTTAAAAGCACTTAATTGTTAAACGTGCACAACCCAAAGAAATCCTATGATGCATGACCTATTGGGAAGTTTATGTTAAACATTAAATGAGATCATGTGAATCAAATGGAGTCTAGTGATACAATTCAAGAAGAAATTAAGCTCAATTCCCTCAAAACAGGCAATGAAGAATTTACTCGGTACCATAAATAAGGTTAACCAGAAGTTTAATCGAGACTTAAATTATTTCATAGACCTCCAAAAATTATTCTGATTGGATAGACCCATTAGAAATAGCATAAATAAACTATTGGAAGCAAAAAAATAATTTTTCTGACAGTTTCAGAATTTCAGGTTTTAAATTAATTAATTTTGCCTTTAGAGCTATAAGTATACCAAAACGATATTAGAATGACTTGAAATTTTAAGCACATTTTTTTTTCATATGTTTTTGTGCGTAAGGAAAAATTTTAGAGTATTCTAATAAGAGGAACATTAGATTCTAAAAAAAGGAAAAAATGGAGGTTAATTTAATTAGGGGGCTTAAATGTCATGTTTAAATTATCCAAGGGCATAAATGACATAGTAATTTGGGCCAAAATCAATTGAAATCAGACATTGGGCTTGAATGTGTGTAGGGATTAATATGGTGATGACACGTTACTTAAAAATAAGCCATTAGATCAAATAGTAAAAGATCAAATCTTGGAAATCCATTTTATACACAAAAGGAAAAAATAGAGAAGTGGAGAAAACTCTCTAAATCTCCCTAAAAATCTACAATTTTCACCCCTTCATGAAATCCGAACCCAATCTTTCTTCCTTTTCCACCATTTTTCTTTATACTTCTTCCATTTTTCACTAAATCTCAAACCTTAATATCACTCACATACACTAAGAAATATCTTCTTTATCATAGAAATCTAATTGGAGCAAAAGAAAGCTTGGAAATTGAGAATTTTTAGTGAGAGAAATTTACTTTAATTAGGTAAATTCTTAAGTTTTTGTTAGAATTAATTAAAAATTTTGGTATAATTTTGTAAAGCATCATTAGTATAGTTATTTAGTAGCATTTATGTGTTGAAATTCATGACATAAACTTATGATTTATCTCTCTCCCAATTTGGCCTAAAGAAGGAATACATAGTGAGAAGAAAAACAAAAAGGGAAAAGGCAAGAAAAAGGAAGAATAGGTAATTTCAAGCCATCTTAAGGTTAGTGGATACTACTCTACACTTGATTTCATTTATTTTCTTTGAATTTTGCTTAAATTTCAATTATGGAACTATGGAACCATAGATAAAATGGTTAAAAAATTTAAGATAACATGATAGAATGATGAAATATCATGAAAGAAATAATAATTAATGAAGAAAATAATAAAAATAAAGTGGAGCATGGTGAGGCCGAATGGTGACCCTAAGTATACCATGTGATAATTTGATGATTTATGGGATATTTGACATAAAATAAGTGATATGATAATGATTAAACCTAATATGATTGATTAGGATTCAAGATTTGATTTAGACATAATGTAATGTAAATATACATAATGATGTTCATTTATGTATAAAATGTCTATTAGTGAAAATTGAATGTGTATCATTATATAAAGGATTAAAACGATTATAAAAGCACATAAGACATGATAATTTGTGAGAAACCATGATTTATGCTTATGTACATATGGTGGCCGAATGGTGTGCATTATGGTTATGACATGATTTCATCATGTTTGAATGATATTATGTATGTTTAGCATGAAAACATGCATGATGGTTGTAAATGGATGAGAACTAAGCAAATGAGAACGTGGGCATAATGTGAAATGCTTAGAAAGCTTTGTAAATACATGACATAAAGTGAAATAAAACATATGCTTTTAGTGTAAATTGTGTAATCCAGAATTTTAGGATATATTGGCTAGCCATAAAACAACTACTGCCGTAGAATAACAGCTTGTTTTGTACTAATACACACAGTAGATTCACATTTGGGGAGTTGGTCACCCCAAGTGGCCCCTTAACTCACATTAGGTTCACAATTAAAGAGTTTATCACCCCAAGTGATCCCTCAACACACATTTAATTTACAATTGAGGAACTGATCACCCCAAGTGATCCCTCAATATGTTTTGGAGTAGTTAGGTCACTCCAAGTATCCTCTCCAGTCCATTTGGCATCATTGAAATCCTCGCTCCACACATCGGGTTTGAGGATTTTCACTAAGCACTACTAGGGGTAAAAATTATAAATATACAAGAAAATAAGGACTAAATGGTAAATTACACACAAAAAATGTCATACATGTGATTAGATAACATATAAAGTGAAAAATGTGATGAATAGATTAAAAAGGGGTAAAAATGTAATTACATGAGAAATCAGGGATAAAACCATAAATTTGCATTTAAAATGTGGTTTAAAGAGTTAAAATAGTCAAACAAGCAAAAAAGGGTAAAATTGTAATTTAGGAAAAGTTTCAAGGACTAAATTATAATTTCCCGTTACATGAGTAAGTATAAGGAGTAAAATGAAATTTTAGACTTAAGATGGAATAAAAGTCAAAAGGAACAAAAAATGACCAAAATAGGAGTTAAATAAAGCGATATATGTTAAAAGAAAAGTTTAGGGACCTAATTGTAATTTTTCATTTAAGTAAGAATTAAATGGGGGAAATAGGAAAAATAAATAATGGAAAGACTAATGGTAAATTTAGGCATTAAGGGAAAAAATTTTAGATTAATCAGCAATAAATGATAATTAAGAGCAAAATGGTAATTTTACATATTGTGATTTTATTAGATGAAAATTTGTGTAGTTATATTCACCACTAGACAACAACGTTACTTAGTGCATGGTTTGTTTTATAGTACATAGGGATAGGTAAAGAAAGACAAGTGAAGGAGAACAAAGTGGCATGTACATGTGATGTTACTTAGGATATGTAAACTTGTGTGTATTAAGTCTTGGTCATTTTGGAAACTTGGCATGTATTTTACGAAGTGTAATGAACACTAAATACTAATGGATTTGCTTTTTAATTTTATTGGAGAAAGTTGGTGGGTTCAGTTTGTTATTTGTTGGGATTAATTTCTATATGCATGCTAGCTCAAATTAATTTCTATATTGATTTTTTTCTTCTTTGTAACGATTTCCATTAATTACCTGCATTTTTCAATTGTTGCAGATAGTTTCATTCTTGATGTACCTGGTTCTGCAGATTTTATTGGGCCTTATGAAGAAAGTATATGAAAAGCATTGTGAATTTACTTGTTACATGTTCTGACTCTGTATCTATTAGAAAGGTAAAAGAATTTTTGCCTTTTTTTCCCTTTGTTGTTAAAAGCTGATGTCTGAGCTTGTTGATGCAGGAATTATTAGTTGCTTTAAAGCATGTTCTTGGAACAGATTTCAACAGGGGTTTGTTTCCTTTGATAGACAAACTCTTAGAAGAGAAGTAAGATGTTCAAGTGTTGTGTACAAAAAAGTTGAACATGCGCATTGAAGTACTGTTATTGAACATCCCTTCAAAGTTAAACATCCCTTCTTTAATTTAAATTCAAAAATTTAAGCACTAATAAATTGCTCTGTTTCCCTGTGTGTCTCAATTTCTCTCTCATGCATGCAGAAATATTTTCATGTGCATGTATAAGCTTTTCAATTACCAAGTATGATATGAGCATCTTAGTCACTAGTGAACACCTTTCTCACCTGCTTGAAGTTTATCTTTTTCAGAACACTCTGCATATTTTATTTGCTTTTGCTTTATTTTTGTGTTGCATTTGGTAAATGAAGTTCAAGTCCTGGTTATAGCTTATTGTATTCTTTTTTGGAAAAATAGGAGGAATCAGTGTTTTCAAGACCTTATAACTTCATCTTTTCTCTTGGAATTCCTGGAAGTGGTGAACATTCAGATTGATTTTAATTTATTTTAAACTAGTGCTGGCTTTGTTAGTGCAAAGTATCAGTATTTTCAGGTTACGCTTGTGCCTTGCTATTTACATTTGCAGCTTCATCAATATGTTGCTGAAACTTCAAGTTGCTTAAGCTTTTTATTTTTGCAATATCTACCTAGTTTTTTTTAATTGCTGGTAGAGGCCCAATTGGCCAATGGGCAGGTTGCATACTGGATTATTGCTTAAATTAAGAAAATTGGAGCTTCTTATGGCAGAATTAGGATTGAATATTGTCCATTTTGTCATACTTTATGCTTTTGAATGAGCAAAAGAGCAAGATAATTATGTTGACTGCTATTTATTTACTTGTTTCTTATGCAGCCAGGCATTGATTCAGCTGGTGATAATTCAATGGAGCTAGAAGCATAGGATGCTTTAATTAATCGTATGACTATGCTTCTGCTGTAAGTTAGAAGCTCTGTTAATTCCTTTTGTGAAATTTTTGAGGTCACTTAGATTTAGTTAGATTTCTTTCATTTTTCATTTGAGGCTTAAGCTTGACATGCGTATAGTGGATTGGCCTAAACAAACCAAAGGCACCACTTTGAATGTGTTCATCACATGGAATAATGGCATGCTATATTTTTTCTCCATCAATTTTGTTCCAATTTATTTGTTGGAGAGCTGATAGCATTAGTTTAGAATTTGCCTCAAATCACTCACTCTTTCATACTTTTGCTTATGATTCTGAATTTTGGTGTGTGTTGAATGTTGTGCCTGTGCTTCTTGTATGATTCTGATCTCTTTACCTTATTTGAATTACTTGATTAGGTTATTAGGTGATTCAAGCTTCTTGGTTAGCCCACTTGCAAGAGATTTATTTTGCAAATGAAAGTTCAGTGTTTGGTGTATGGCCAAATTTCAGAGCAACTGAAATTGATATCTAGGTTTGTATTTTTACACCAGTGGATGGCTAATTAGGATGTGTTTAATTGCACTTTCTAGTACTAGGTGAAGCCTAACATTGGTATGTGGGGCACAATTCTAGTTATTTTATGATTACCATGTTCTGTTATTTTGCTTTAAATATGTTATAACTGATAGTTCGGAGTTTCCATATCATATAATGTTGACAGTGCTTGCCTGGGAAGCATTGATTTGTGGACTGTTGCCTGGGAAGCCTAACATTGGTTTATTTTGTTGCAGCACATAGAATTTTTTTTTCCTTTTTTTATTATAAATTATTTATTCTTTCGATTTTTGTTTAGTGCTGACACCTTCCTTTTTGATAACATGTTGTTTTCATGTTATTTCTATCTGCAGATCTTTTGTTGTTTTGATTTTGTTTTGAAAAGAAAGTTCTTGCACTTTTTAGTGTTAATTAAGTTTTAGATAAAGTAGATATTTTACAAGTTTGTTTATCCATTTGAAATTGAAAATTAAGTTTTACTCGAGTAAGTAGATAATGTAGCATTCTGCACATGTTTGTCCCTGTAGCAGTAAATTTCCAAAAGTTAGGACCTAATAATAATATATATATATATATATATATATTTATTTTTAGCTTTTTCTTTTTCAGGTAATGATATTTTGTCTACATTGTAAAATATTTTTGATTTTATTTTGAGGTGCTGCATTTAAAGTTGAGGGGCGGCACGCAAGGACTTAGCAATAAAAATTGACAAGTTTTGTCAATTGAGTTTAGCCCCACATGCATAATTCAACTAACTGAAATCATCAAAATAAACAACAAATAAATCTTATAAAAGATATAGACCTTAAAATCGTTTTCAAAAACAAATATATTAAATTTAAAAGTTATATTTTTACTTGAAAGAAGTATCATGATAACAATATTAAACGTAATTATGTTATTGATAATTTCACTTCACCTAAGAAACAAATTAAGAAAACTGGAGATAATATAAACTTATATATCAATTGGAATATTAATTTTATTTCTGGGAGTTATTCTTTTATTTTCACCATAATCATTTCAACATAAAAAAAATTGATTAAATTCAGCTAAAAAACACAAAATAAAATAATGTCTCCAATTATTATTTGTTCTTTAAATGCATTGATCCTCATAAAAGTGTAAATGTAAATATTTTTCAGGTTTGACAGTTTGGGTTTGTTTGAGTTTTAGGGGAAATGATGTTGAATTTTCGCATATCTGAGTCTATAAAGAAGAATGATGGAACAGATCCAACAGCAGATGAAGATGCAATTTTTCCAGGAGCCTATGCGTCTACTCATATTTCGTATTAACTAGGCTAATGGTTCAAGTATTTCACCACATAATTCATACATCTGGTTATAGATATTATTTTACTCACATTATAGTTATAAGTATATATTAGGACATTTTGGATATCATTAGTTATTGCTATATATACGCATGTATTATTTTAAATATCTAATTAACAATGATATGCATTTGTAAATAAATATATATATTGAGTATTCTATAAATATAACTTCGTTGTTTGTGATTTATTGTTTAAATAATAAAATTTTCATATTAATTTAAGAAAATAAAAAAATAATTTTAATTAAGCAAGGGTTTATCATGTTCAATCAATAACTATTTATCTATAATTTAGCTATTATAGAATTCAAGCTAATATTGTTAGAGCACAATAGCGAATTTTTACCGATAGATATTTTGTCGCTAAACAATTATAATAGATGAAAAAATGAGTAAGATAACGACAAAAGTGTTGCCTTTGCAAACATTAGTGGCAACATTGTCATCACCAAATTTATGCTAACATTTAGTTAGGATAATTCTCATGCTTAATTTAACGAGAACAATATTTGTCACAAAAGTATATGTTAAAATTTAGTAAGGAATTTGTCCTTGTTAAAATTTAGTAACGACATTTTGTCCTCGCTAAATTCTTTTACGACGATTTTTGTTACAAAATTTTTGTTTTCTCTAAATTTTCGCCAAACTGATTTAGTTATAAAAAAATAAATTCCTTGCTATTTTTATTTTATTATTTTTTTTAGTGATTAGCCAGTACTTAGATATAGAATCTAAAATAGTCATTTTAATAATGTAAATATGGAATTTTTAACTTTTAACTTCACCATAATTATGTTTGCTGCAGTCTTTGCAAGCCAGGCTAAATAACGCAATCTAGGATTGTCTATAAAAAGCCAACTAATAATATGTTATTTTTCACTTTTTAGTTGTCAAATTGGCTAATACGATCACTTTTTGCTCATTAAATATGATTTAACGGTTAAAAAGTAAAAAATATCTAAGGTAAGACCATAAAGTTGTGTACTCTCCCTAATTCCTTGGCTATTTCTAACTGTAGTTTTTCACTTGGCTTTCTTGATTGTATCCCTATAGAATTTATGACATTACATCAAACATTCAATCCCAATTTCATGCAAAATACATGCTACATAATTCTATCAGTTGCTTATTCTAAACTACCTCCAATATTGGCAAACGGGCAATAATGAATTA
>JBBPFJ010000669.1:0-20280 GCA_037975025.1 Excoecaria agallocha | reverse complement strand
GTCTTTTAAAGTAGCTAAACAAGAAAAATTGCTAAAATCCTATCCTAAACTTGTTCAAGTTCTTTTAATTCTTGAAAGGGTAATGAGGAAGGTTTTAGCACTTCTAAAATTCCCTAACTTGACTACTTCATACACTGGTTTTTCTTAAATTTTAAAATAGGTCTTTATGTGCAGAGTTTTGAAAACTAACAAATATTTCAAGTTGAACACTAAATTAGCTAAGGTTACATCAAACAACATAGTTTTCCTAATGCTAATAAAAATTTTGAACACTATAAAATTCTAAGCTAAAGTTCAAAAAGTTCAAATTCGGAAACAAAACTGGGTGAAATAAAAAAATTGTAAACTACATGATCTACCAAACTAAACCTACTCAACTAACATACAACTACAAACTAAACAAAATTAAAAAGCAAAACAAAGATAAAAATGCAAAACATAATTAGAACTAACTTAACAAAATATTACATAATTTAAGGAAATAAAGTACTACAATTAAATAACAAAAATAAAACAAACTGACATAAAAATAAAACAAAAAAATCAAAAAAATCAAAAATAAAAATAAAAATATTTTATGAGCAAAATTAAAGTTAAGATTGTTCAAAAACTTCCTGAATTAATAATCAAAAGTCATCTCAATTAACCTCAACCCCCTCCTAAAATCTTACTGTCCTCAGCAAGAAATAACAATCTCAGCTCACTATAGTGGTAGAGAAGGTGGTGGTGGAGCTGCTGGGAACCTCTCCTAAAAATGTCTAAAGAAGTGTTCTTAATGGTTGGCTATTCTTTTTTGAGTTACTCGAAGGGCCTCAATGTTTTTCTATAATTTATCGATATGCCCTGCTTGGATGTCCATGCATGCTTGAACTCCATTAAATCCACCATTAATGGGTTTGGGTGAGGAATGGGCTATTATACAGCTACCTCCCCCTCTTGCTCTACCTCCTCGTCATCCTTATCATTAACATTAGCTAGTACATCTGATGGCATTTGAGTACAACCCTTCATCACCTCAAATATATCGTCTGCACATGTTGTGTAGTATCGCCTGTGATTGTCTATCATAATCTTCATATTTTTTAATAACTTATGCCCCATATAGGCACAGGCACCTAAAGAGGGTCCAAAGGAATCATAATGCACCGCCTTGGCTAATAGCATTATAATTTATCCCAGCAAAATTTTCTTAGAAATAAACAAATGCCTTTAAAGGTTTTCAATTGTTTACCACAAATAGTAAATGCCATTCAACCTAATCCCCTGAACCATACACCTTAAAGTAAGCACTTCAACATAATTGACGCTAGCACCACCTTGAATATGCCTAAAGAATGATAAAGCCAAGAATCAATAAAGGATCCATAAGGCATGGTTCTTAAGGTGATGCGCCTTATCTTTTGGCTACATAAGTAGTTGGCTCAATGTCATCCCATATCACAACCCAATTCTATCAGGATGTGTAATCGGGCAACTCTCGAGCAACATCAAAAAGGAAATCAACATAATCTATAAATTTTTTAAAAGTAATCTTATGTTTCTTTTTGCCCAATTAGAATTGCACAATCCCATCATTGTTATCATCATTCTTAAATATACAACTGAAGGTTGTTAGAAAATCTCTGGTAATCTTCGAGTGTACTTCCTTATTCTTCTTGAAAAATTTAGTCCAAGCAATATTGGCAATTAGTTTATTGACTTCTGTTACCATCCACAGTGTCGAGAAAGAAATCATTTAAGTAAACTAGCTTGATGTATTTTAGCTTTAGAAAAATACTTGTACGTCTTTTCGAAGCTTGGGTGTAAATAATTAGGTATTTGGAACCAAGAAGGACTAGATCCAACCTCAGCATGAGCATATTTAGGAGCCACTGCAAATGAGACATACCATTAGCATAAGGATAAAATAATATGGCTCAAAAAAATTTAATCAAAGGAGAAAACGATGCATATCACAATGTAGAAGTCCATAAAGCATAAAGATAATGAAACAAAAATAAATGCCTTGATGAGTCCATCATGCCTAAAGGATAAGAATAGATAAATAATACATGTGGACATGAGTAAAAGCATTAATAATGAATAGCAAGGCAATAAGGATTCACATGGAGATATTAAAACTTGGAATGGCATTAATCTCAAAATCTAAAATCTAATGAACATTAGGGCAAAGTACATGCGTACGTGAGCAAAGTTGATGAAAAGAGGCAAAAATGTATGTCAAATATCATTGATGCATTTCAACATTTGTTGTGCAAGTAAAAATGAAGCCCGAATGCACAACAATAGATGCAAATAAATTTCCCAAAACATCAACAATCACAAGCACAAGCACAAAACACAAAAATAAGGAAAATGCTAGAACAAACCTTTAAATCATGAAAAATTTAAGGAAGCACATGCCATAGATATCCCTAAATAATTGCCAATAAATGCAATCCAAATACAAAAATAAATAGCAGAAGATGTAATGAAGAAGGAAAACAAAGGGTGTATGAATATAAAATTTAAAAAGGAAAGGAAATTACTTACTTGATTAATGCATAGGAGAGAAGATGAGGTTGTAAAGAATGGGAGAATTAGGAGGAATGTCAGAGGTGAATAGGGAAAAAAGTATGGCACAATGGAAAAATAAAAGGGTTTTAAAAAATCTAACTGACCCGGGAGGACCACATAGCATCCTAGCTGAGTCGCTGGTTGCTGTATTCAAAATGACAAAGTGACCCGATGAGACCATATGTGACCTAGCTGAGCCATTTGGTTCTATCCAAAAATTTGTTTAGTGACTCGATTGAGCCATCTATGTCTTAGCTAGGTCGATTTACACACAGATAAATGTAAAACACCTTTACTACACTATATTACTCCCCAATCACACCCAATTCTTCTTAGATAGCTTAAGACATAATGACACCTAAAATACCTTAGGTGAACCATCAAGACACATTAATAAATGCAACACACCATAAATAGCAATTAAGCAACAATAGGAATAAACTTATTTCTCATTTTAAGTCCTCCAAAATTTAGCCAACCAATTAATGAAATGAACACCTTAAGCTCATAAATTGTGTAACACAAACACATTAATCATAAGAAAAAATAAAGAACACAAATCAATTTAAAAAATCTATAAAAATACAACTAAAGTGAGGATAAAGAGATTAGTTTTCAATTTATGAAGTCTTTAGCTAGACTTGTGAAATGGCATTACTTGGCAAGAAAAATCAAGGTTGCCTTAGAAACCTCTATCTGTGAAGCATTATAAGGCTTTAAATGGTGCCTATTCACCTTGTACTCTCGACCATCTTTCAAACTTTCCACTGTCATTGTTCTAAAATTAGTACTTTCAATAACTTCATACGGTCCAAGCCACCTCGATTTCAATTTCCCTAGAAATAAATGCAGCTTACTATTATACAATAACACGAACATTCTAGGAATAAATTCTATTTCAACCAACTTTTTAACATGCCAATGCTTTGGGATCAATTCATTTATCTCATTAGTTATTACCGTCATCCCCCCTTTCTTTGGCACACATTGGACTCACCTATTTACTATTAGATATTGGATAAATAATACATGCATCCAAAAGCTTTATGACCTCTTTCTTTACCACCTCTTATATGGCTGGATTGAGTCTCCTTTATGGTTGCCTCACAAGCTTGTAGTCATCCTCTATTAATATTCACTGTGTACAAAAGTTGGGGTTGATTCCCTTCAAGTCCTTATATCCCATCCAATTGCTTTGATGTGTTTTTTAAGCACCAAAATTAACATCTCCTCTTCAAGACCCAATAAATTATCATTAGATTAGTATCACTATTTAAGAAAACATACTTTAAATGTGATGGTAAAGGTTTAAATTGGATTTTTCTCATTTTCTAAGATTTTTATAGTAGGGTCCTCTTTTTCATGTCCATTATGTTCGTTTTTTAGCTCTTGTATCAAATCATCCCTTTCTTCTCTTAAGATTGGCTCAACATTAAAGTGCATTAAACAACTCTTTAATGGATCATCAAGAAGCAACTCTTCTTGCATCCCTTTAGCATAATCATAAGATGGATGCTTCATCACTCTATTGACATCGAATACCATCTCTTCTTTATTAAACTAAAAGGTTATAGTTTGGCCATATACATCGATCAAAGCCCTTACATTATTCAAAAATGGTCTTCCCACTATAAGTGGCACCTTCTTATCTTCCTCCATCTCTATGACTATAAAGACTAAGAGGAAGATAAAATTTCCAACCATAACTAGTAGGTTTTCAATGATTTCTTTTTGTCTTTTTATCGATCTATCTGCTAACGGAAGTGTCATGCAAGTCTCCTTAATATCACCTAAGTTCAAGTTCCTAAAAATAAAATAAGGCATTAGATTTATACTCGCACCAAGATCACATAAAGCATTGGCAACAAAATTATCTCCTAGCTCATAAGGCAAGGTAAAACTGTTCGGATCATCTAATTTCTTAAGAACTTTGTTAGAGATCAAAACACTACAATTTGTTGACAGTTGAACAGTTCTAACTTCCTCTATGTTCTTTTTATTTGAGTAAATTTCTTTCATAAATTTAGCATACTTAGGCATATGAAGCAAAGCTTCAGCAAATGGTAAGTTCACATGCAATTTCTTAAATATGTTAGAGAGTATGTCCTAGAGCCCATGTAATAGGGATGTATTTCATATGTATGAATTCATATTCTTAATAAAAGACATTATTTATTTATTAATGCTATGTTTAAGTATATGAGTTTATAAATCTTAAATTAATAAATGAAGTCCTTGATATTATAAACACAGTGCAAAGGCAATCATGAAAGTGTTCATGATATGAGATGTCTATTGCATGCAAATGTGTTAATATCTAAATATCCCTAGTCATAGAATTAACAAGATAGGAAATTGTTAATTCGGATAAACTAGCATATATTATGCTTCTTGAATGGTTCAAGCAGTGGTTCTCATAATTGTGATTATGTAAGATAATCAAAGCTGACATGTGGATGCTTGTTAGAAGAACAAGTTTATTGAAGACCTGTAAAGAGAATCCTCACATGGATATTAAATCTATATTAGTAAGGAATCTCTTCATAGCGGTTGTGCAAGTATCCTTAGACTTGAGATCACCAAAGTTATCTTAAGTAGCAAGTGGTATACTTTGACTCCATAACTAATTACTTTCAATTGGGGGTGAACATAGTTAGGAGGTTGGGTATATCATGACCTACTTGAAGATAGTTTAGTGATTAACAAAGGATTCACCATCCCAGATTTATTAAGGGAAGTTATCTCACATGATTCTATAATTGCCTTGTTCAGAGAATTTCTAGCGAGAGTAATATGCCAAGATGGATAGGGATTTATGAAGGGCAGTTTGGGAACAATGGTTAAATTAATAAAACATACATAATTAGATTTATATGAGTTGATAGAAATCCATACTCAGAATCTAAGTGAGATAAGAGTGGTGAAAGGAGTAATTGCATTGTAACTATTTTTATGGAAGGGTATAGTCGAACCACTTGACTTTCCTGACATTTGGGTAGTCATGATGCCTAGCTAAAGGCCGCTCATGATTTATTTAATAATATATCATAAATATCAATAGGGATTGATAAAATGATTTAAAGAAGTTTAAATCATGTGAGTTTTGAATAGAACTCACAATTACATATTATACTGCCAATATGGACAAGAACACAATAGGTCACACACATATAGAGAAAAAGGATAAAATGATAAAATGACAAGGATAATAATATTTGATATTATTATGGAAATAAATAAGTGAATAAGAGAATAATTAATTTAAGAGTTTAATTAATTATGATCAAGTAAAAGCATTTTGATTCTAATTCCATTACTCTTGGGCTTTCCACCTTGAATCTTGGCTAGACATAAATTGTGTTTAGCTAGTCATGAGACTAGCGAACGTCTCTTTAATACTTGGCTTTTTCTCCTAAGGTGGTGGTGGCCTTGCTTGAAAACCAAGTGACTAAAAATTTTGGGGAGCCAATATAGGTTGGTAAAGGACTTCTGGGAGCTGGTAGATCTGATGGTAGGTAGAATTTGGGTTACTTTGATGTATTGGGTTTGTGTTGAATAGAGCTCTCACTTGATTATCAGAAGATGAAGCTTGGTTTCAATCCCTCTAAGAGAAATTTGGGTGGTTCCTCCAACCTAGATTCTGCTGGTTACTATAAGGGTCATTTCTCTTAAAGTCATGGATTACATTTACATCTCCAAATCATTAGGTATAAGGCTCAATCACCTTCAACTTACTGGCTACATTTCCCCTATCAAAACTTCCAATTTCTTAGGAAATAGCTGCAATATTTTATACCTTGAGTCCACTTAACTCTTTCTTGAGGAGTGCCATTTGAGCTCTCAGCATGGCTACTTCATCCACACTATGCATACCTTGTCTCTTCGTTGTGGCCTTTGTGCTTGCCCATTGTGCTTTGTTCATTGCCATCTCATCTAGTAATAAAAATGCCTCATATGGAACCTTATTCATTAAACTTCCACCTGAAGATGCATCCAATAAAGATCTAGTTGTCTAATTAACACCTACATAAAAAGTAGACATTAGTTGATGTATGGTTATCTCAGGTGGGCACAACTCTTAAGAAGTCTCCTAAATCTCACTCAAGCCTCATAAAAGGACTACTCATAGAGTTACCAAAAGTTATATACATTGTTCCTGATGTTCACTATCTTGGTAGGTGAAAAAAAAACCTCTTTAAAAATTTCTCTTGCATTTGCTCCCAAGATCAAAGAGCCTAACTAGGAAAAATTTGTAACTCATCCCTTACCTTGCCAATAATAGTAAACAGGAATAATTCTAGTCAAATAGCATCCATAAAAGCTCTTTGGATCTGAACTCTGTCACTTATCTCTAGAAAAATGTCTAAGTGTTGGATTTTTAATGTCTGCTCTTGAGAATTGAGTTTTCTGCACAATTGTGATTGTGGCTAGCTTTAGCTTGAAATAATTGTTTTGAGGTAGCATGATGATCTTGTACTCCTTATTCCACCTAGGACTGGCATAGTCCCTAATCGTCCTTGGTCTTATCACATTCCCTTGAACTAAATCTGAATTCTGCTAAATTCGAATAGGAACATCTTGTCCTCCAATTAGTGGCTAGTTATTGAGAGGTGGAACATTTTGCAAAATGTCCTATGGGTACACATTCGCTCTCTATTGTCATCTTCATCTATGCAGTGTCCTCTCAATTTTAGGGTCAATGGGTATGATTAGTTTGGTTCTTACTATGCACTATAAACACCTGAAAAGAATAAATAAATAAAAAATAAAAGAATAAAGAATAAAAAACAATATAGCACACAATATCCACTACAAAATTTGAAATAAACACCAATCCTAAGCAACAGTGCCAAAAATTTGACTAGTGTCTAGCAAGTGCACCAGATTGGTTAGTAATATAAGTAAATATAATTAAGACCCTCAAATATCGTACCTAAGGGATGGTGAATTTTAGATTATGAAATAAAGATTGTGTGAAATAATTTTCAAGTTTTAGAATGTGATTATTAACTAAACAAAAATTAATTTAAACAATTAAGTAAATTTGAAACAAGGAATAAAACCATTGCCTCTTACCAAGATTGATAAAAAAAACCATTGCTAAGGGAACTATCCACCTCGCCTCTTATTGAGATTGATTCGATTCAAAGTAATACATGTAACACCTTACATTCATTCAATAATCCATACATCATGATTTTCCGTGATGGAATTTCACGGTTATTCCAGTTAATTACTCTTCAATTTTACTGATTAATGACTAGTATTATTAACAATGAATTTTTAAGTTCAAGTTTCAATTATCGATACCACTTATGATCGTCCATTAGTATTCAATTTGGTTTACTTCATAATTTTATTATTCATTCAATTAAGATATTATTCACTTGATACAAATTTCGGTAGTGCAATGACTTAAAATTTTATATTAGTTAACATGGCACTTCTAATGACATCCCTCATCGCACACATTTATAGGAATCATTTTTTTCATATCCATCATATTATATGTTTGCTACCAGTAGTCACATATTTGCAAATTATTATTTTATAAGCCAAATTTTGAAACCTACTACATAATGCATCTAACTTCTATACCGATATAAGCATTACGTGTATATTTCATTTTATTCCTTCGTTGAGATGTCTTTAGTACCCTTACACGACTATGTGCTAACTAATATTGTTACCTAGTGGTGTATGTGCCCACATAAATTTCATTTAATAATATTATTCTGATTAATTTACTATTTTACCTTTGTATACTGCCTTGTGGTACTTTATTCCAATCTGACTATCTTACTATCTTATTTTACAATTTAAATCCCTTTTTGCTTGTTGCTTCTTAGCGAATTCCACATGATTTTTATTTGAACGGAAAATTTCCATTTGATCCTTAACCTTTCCCTTATTACATATCGAATTACTTTTACGTAGAATTTATCTTTTCATTTCTCCTTAATCGCTATTTCACTTAAATACAAAATTTAAATCTTAATCATTTTATTTTCTGTCATGATGGCAATTTATTGTTTTGTCCATCAAATATTTCTTTAATTACGGTTTTATCTCCTGTAAATTACTTTTAGCTAATTTGCACTAATTTGCTTTTCTCATTGCTTACTTTTCTAATTAATTTCTTTATATTCTTTTTCCTCATTGACTCATACATAATTTCTACTTGATTGTAAAATTATAATTTGGTACCTAAACTTTTTATTCAACCTGTTTGACCTCATTGACCTTAATTTTGACTCATTTTGCTTCCTTTGACTTTTATTCCCTTCTAAGTGAAAAACTTACATTTTGGTTCGTATGTTCCTTCATGAAGTGGTCAATTATGTTTTGGTCCCTAAAATTTTTGTTAATTATGATTTTTCCCTTTTTTACTTATTTGGCCATTTTTCCATCCCTTTTCATTATGTTATCGCATAATTAACATCTTTATATAATTTACTGTTTAGTCCTAACTTTTTTAATAATTATGATTTTATCCTTTTTGAATTATTAATCCCATATTTCACCTTATTTTCCTTACTAAATAAATTATGACACATGTAACTTGTTTAAATAAAGTATCCATGTACTTAGCAATTGTATACTAATCATACACACATCATCACAAAAAAATGCTGAATACATACCATTATCATGCCATTCTTTATTCGGCCAAAATGTGAATTCTTACATAAAATATAATTCTTTCTTCACTTACATGCCATATGTGTTTTTAATGACATTTTAAACATCTATATACCAACATATATTCAATTCACCTAAAAATTTCTAAGTTACCATCAATTACCTCATTATGTTTAATTATATATTGTAATGTCCATTACTTAATTTCATTCCAATTAATTCTATTCCATCCTTCATGTATCATATGTTATCTTTCATACCAAATGTGCCATCATTCATCAACTTACTTTACATAATATTAGGAAATATAATTTGGCTACTAAGGGTTTCATTTTCCTAAATTATTTTCTTCATCATTTTATAATCTCATCATGCTAATTTACCATTTTATGTAACCATATATTAACATCCATCCATTTTACATTAATAAGTCTTAGTTACATATAAATACCTCATTATGCTAAAATATATAACTTCATATCTACCTTTGTATCTAGGGTTCTACCCATTTATATCATAATCATTCTTCATTAAAATCATCATTTCATGCTAGAATTTCTACTAACCATCAACTTATGTCTTGATATGCCTAAAGTTCCAATTCGGCCTCATTAGGTTCACAAACTTATGCTATGTTTTTCCATAGATTATTAAGCCCTTTATACTTCCTTAGTCCCACTAGGTTTTTATTTAAAGGCATATGCATCAATTATATCCTTAACCCCTTTGTTACATAATGATACATTATGGTGTTTACAAATGTATTATTATGTGCTTATAATATTTATGGATTTAATTAATAATACTAAGTTTACCAATCTCTTTATTATGCATTTCTATATCTCATAACAAAAACATTAATTAAACACATATCCCACTTTTGAGAACCATTCAGCCACCATACCGTTCTTTCCTTTTTAATTTATTTCCCCTTTAATTCTTTGTTATTTTGTGATATTATTCCCTATTACAAACATTGCTTAATTTATTTCATATTTATACTAAAGTTACCATCACTACAAAATGTAATCTTATGAAAATTTTAAGGAATTTAAATGAATTTAAGTATAAATTAGTGCTTACTTACCTCAGCATGACTTAAAATCCTCTAAGTAGAATTTTTCTTCTTCGGTTCCTTTAGTTCCCTTTGAATCTTCACAATAGCCAAATTCTCTATAAGCTTTTTCTCCAACTTTTCCTTCTTTCTTTCGCATGTATTTTCTTTCTTTTTCCCTTCTAATGAGCTCTTAAAAGGATTGGCAATGGCTTATTTATGTCTTGAATTTGTAAAGATGTCATAATTATTTAAAATTGGATTTGTATTAAGTGAAAGAAATGTCTAGATTTCCTTATGGGTGTGCCGGCAATGAAAGGAAGAAAAGAGAAGGTTTTTCTCGAAATATCTGATATTTTCCTCTTTTTTTATAATTGGGTCAATTGGGCCAAATTAGGTCCAACCATTTTGGTTAAACCAAATGGGCTAAATTTTACTTAATCAACCCATTTTGGCCCAATTAATTCTTCCAATAAATCCTTAGCCCAATTTATGGTTTCGATCGATTTTAACCCAATTTCTTTTGACAATTATGTCCTTAAACCAATGAAAATGCCCTTTAACTTGGTTAATTAAATTAAACTCGATTTTTCACCATTTTTTGGAAATTAAAGCTCTACTCATCAGAATGCTCCAAAATTTTACTCCACATGTCCTGACATATTCAGAAGAGCATGGTTAACTCATACTGCCCATCCGATCACCCATCCTCGAATTTCCCTAGCCTGGGCACGTTTAACCCTTGTATACCTTCGAATTTCCCTGTTTTATTTAACTCTGATTATTCTGAGAACTGTCCTAGGGTTATTGTGCATGCTCTAAAACATGCCAAGCATGTCAAATTCAAATTTTGGGATGTTACAATACAAGATTGTTATGAAAAAATGAACTAGTTCAAGTATCTTATTCAGAATACCGTTCGAGAAAATTAAATTCTCTTATTAAGAACAATCAAATATCTAGCATAAATCCTGGTTTAAATTCATATATCTCATTTAAATCTCCTTTCCAAAAATCTAACTTCAACCTTTCATAATTTAAATTTTTTAATCCAATAAACTTATGATTATAAAATCCTTGCCTCAATTTCCAGAACACATGAATATATTAACACAAGTATAAAAGAGAAATAATAGGTATACCATTGATTAATACTCAAATTCACATTCAATCATATATTATATACATCAAACACAAATCAAAATATAATAAAAAATAAAGATGAGCAAAGGAATTATGAAATAACAAACTTATATTGAATTTAAACTCATTCGAGAGTCATAATAGTAAGAAAATGAGGGTTTAAGTTTTCCTCAACAAAAGAAAGAAACTACTCACTTTTCATTATTGAAATTGAATAAAAGAATGTAAAGCCAAAGACTATACTCATAAGATAAAGTCTAACTTGTTCTTCAGCTCTTGGAAATGCAAGAAGAAAAAGCTTGAATTAACCCTAAGAAAACATCTTTAAGCTAAAAGAAACATACTAGAATGAAAAACCTAAGTATAACTTGATAGAATATGGTCTAACTATTTTTCTCCCATGGTAAAACACTAAAAGACCTAATATATCAGAAGTTCAGCTACCACTAGGAGTCAAACTCCTACTGAAAATCTTCCAATTTTGCATAGTACATTAAATTGACCCAGCAGAGCCACCTGGTGTCTCAGCTGAGTCATCAGGTTTCACCTCCAACACTTCAAAAGTGACCCCAGCTGAGCCACTTAGGAGCCAGGTCTTCACTTACTGGATGAAAGGAAAGTTGCTTCAATTGACCCAGTTAAACCAATCTTTTTCCCAGCTGAGTAGATTTCCAAATTTTAGCCTTTAATTCTACAAAAACAACACAAATTAAATTTAAACTACAAAATTTCAAAACACATTAAATTTAAACATAATACATATAAAATAAACATCAGATAAACTCTAAAACACACTAAAAAATCAACAAAATATAGGTATAATTTGAAAATATCAAAGCTCTTAGGTAATTGAAAGATTGCTAATGGTAGTGTGATGCCTAACATTCACAATCTTCTCCTACCTAAGAAGACAGGCACCTATGGCTCTAAGGCCTTTGATAATGATAAAAATTAAATGCAGTGTAGAAATTATCTCAAAACAAAAGCAGAAAGTGTTTTCCACTGAAATTTAGGCGATGTTTTATTACAGTTTTAGTGTTTTGTGGTGGTAAAGATATAATTTGTAGTGTATGCTTTTTAAGTTAGGCATGTGAATATGATCATTATCTTGTAGTTGCTTAAGTAGATAGAAATTGTGGAAAAGGTTTTTTTCCCTATAATGACAATTTATGCAAGATTTAAAATATTATTTTTCTATATTAAATTAAGTTATTAGAAATTGTATTTGTGCAGAGATTACAAATGTTTGAAGATTTGTGAGTTACAGGGAATTTTAGAACTACATAAAGGTAATGACAATTTTTAGATAGTGTATGGCTTGTTTAAGGAATCATTTAACCTCTTAAATTATCAATTAAAATTGTTCTTAAGTAGGTTAAGTTTGTACTATAAAGTTGGCACTCTTGTTATCTTTTTTATTAATTAAAACTTTATTAAATGGGCGAAAGTTGGCTCTTAGGATTAGCGGGAGATATTAAAAAAATTCATTAATAAAAGTTATCGATGAAAAATTGACAAATTTTTCTGTTGGTAAATTTAAAAATGCCAGCTCATCTCCCTATATGACACGTGTCATCATATATGAATTTGTGTTTAAAAGTATTGAAATTTGAGAGTTTAAGTATTTATTCGGTCATTTTCATAGTTTAAGGGTTAAAATTAACTTAATGGACAAGTTTGAGGGGCTAGAGATGGCTTTGCCCTACTTTGAATAGAAGACTATTGTAATATTAGCATAATAAACTTTCAGTAGCTTGACAATACTATTGAACATTCCAAGTCCTGAAAATAAACATTTGCAACCATCATTATGAGTTGTGTGAACTCAAATCAAGCCACAAATTAAGGTTTTTATAGTGGATATATAGTAATGATAAAATGCTCCCTTTTGAGATTCCTCTTGTAGGTAATAGAAGGAGATAACTAGATCTGAACTCTCTTATGTCCACAAATATCACAAAGAATCCAACCATCTTTAGATGATTGCATTTTCCTTAATTTAATATATATATATAAACATATCTAATTTTATTCCTTGTAAGCATAATTGCAATTATAGATGCATCAAAAATTTTGTTAAATTTATTTACATTCTAGTTCACTCAATAGAAATTGCATAAAATTGTTTTTAATAATTGAAAACAAGTATAATAACTTTCATCTAAAATTTCTTTAGAAATTTATAAAAATATGTTTCATGGCACAATCATAATGACTTATGTGATCTATCATGAAATTGGTCAATTTTAATCAGATAGAATGTATCACCCACATTTTTCATTTAAAAGTTTATAAAGAAAAGTTTCTTTGTCCATTTAATAAGTCAAGATCATCAATAGCATGCACATCATCATCATTAACATACACAATTATAGATATAAACCTAATCTATTGATCTTTCATGGTTGTAACTAATCAATAGTCTTATTATAAATCCTAATAAGTAATAGTATAACTAAAGTAAATACAATTGATGGAAAGTTTGTTTAAATTCATAAATTGATTTCTTAAGTTTATCTACCATGTGCTCCATTTCTTCAGCTGAAAATCCCTTATATTGGTCCATATAAATTTCATACATATTTTCATACAAAAAAAATTATTTTCACATTCATTTGCAACTTCAAATCATAATAAGCCATTAATGTCATTATAATTCTAAGTGAGTCTTTCTCAAAAAAATTGAGAAAAATGTTTCCATATAATCAATGGCATCTTTGTTAGTAATATGCCATAAAGCGCATGTGCAATAGGGATATTTTTTAATACATTTATAACTTTATTATTAATAAGAAGACATTTATTCATTATATAGTGCTCATGTTTATACATTTGTCATATTATAATCTCAAACTAATTAATTAAGTTCTTGGTATATGTACACATTGAAAAGAAAATCATGAAAAGTTAATAATGTGAGATTTATATTGCATGAAAATGTATTTATACTCATTCCTAGTCATGGTATTACCAAGATGTGATATTGTTAATACATATATGTTGGCACATGTTATACTTTTTAACCAAGTCAAGTAGTAGTTTTTGCAATCCGTAAGCATTGTAATACTTAGAGTTAGCATGTTGAAACTTCTTTGAAAAACAAGTACATTGAAGACCAATTATGAGATCTTCACACGAATATTTAATCTATCAATGAGTGTATCTGATCATATGAGTAATGCAATATTCTTCGGCTCGAGATCACCAAGGTATCTAAAGTAGCGAATTCTATATTTTGACTCCTATAGATACCCCATTTTGTTCGGGATCCCTTAACAATAGATAAATGAAAATTGATTAATTTGTATACGAAGGTATAAGGTTGTCATGATTTCTTATGATGATTTTTTTTTTAAATTATTTGTAAATAATATAAAAAGTACAAAAAAACAAGGTAGTATTTATTTCATTAATATAAGAAATAGGCATATTCCTTGAAAATAATACAAGAATTTGATAATTAAATAAAAAAGAAAAGAAACTTAAAATTAAAAAAAAAATTACATATATAAAAATAAGATAAATAAATTTTTTTGTGGGATCAAAAATATATCATAGTTCAAATTAAAAGTCCAAATACTAAACAAAGGCCCAATTGACAAAAACCAATTTTGTTTTGAAAATTTTTTTTTGGTTGATGTTATTGGACCTTCCAAACTTCTACTATGTTTTAAAAGACATTCTCAAAAAAAAGAAAAAAAAGTGAAAATAAATCATACACCCTCGGACTATACATTTAAAGCACACACAAATTTATAAAAATAATAATAAAGGCCCTTTTAAAAAACCAAAAATAAAGAATAACAAACAAAACAAATGAATTTTCTTCTTCCTATATATACTATTTCAAGGAGTCAATGAGAAAATCTACCAAAAAAATAATAAAACAAAGGCAAAATAAGAGAACATTTTTAAAAAAGGGATAATAGTAATAATAAGTGTTAAATATATAACATGATATATTTCTAAAAAAATGAAGGAACCATAGTTACCTCTTACAACGCATAAATCTAGGTGGCAAAAGAGAAAGCGCAAGATCTCATTTTGCGTCACTGACTAGCTTTCTTCACAAGCATAAACACAGGACAAAAGCATGAATCCATGAACTAAAAGTCTTTTAGAGAAAAAAATGGTGAAGGGAATTATTCTTTAAAGGAAATAATTTGAAAAGGAAGTTTCCTTTTTCCAAATTAGGAATTTTCCTAATTGAGGATTTGATATAGATCTCTTTCCAAATCTTATTTATTTCCTTTCTGATATAGATCACTTCCATACCAGGATAATTACCATAATTATATGGATCCATTTCCATATCGAGAGTCATAGGCATATCCAAACTCCTTCATCTCCCATTTGCATATGGCGGAATGATTTCCAGTCTAGATCTCCAATTATACTTATAAATAGACCGTACGACCAGTATATATTGATAGCACTGATACTATACACCTGTTAGGGATATATAGCATCTCAAAAAACAAGATTCTCTTTATTATGTATGCCTAACTCTCAATTGCCTTCTCACATTTATTATTTTAACTCATGATCTCATAAAAAAATTTTGTGTTCACTATTATGTCTTTACTCATAAAGAATATAATAGACATGCCAGTGAACCATGAAATCATTAAATTAGATCTAAAGGCTATATTCCCCTCTTACTATATGCCATCCATCATGATTCAACTCACTTTTCTAGTTAGACCCACCAAGCCAAATTTATTTCATGACCTTTTAGAGACTAACTAAGCTAACCACATTGAATCATATTTCAGAGATAAGTTAAAAGTTCTCGGGGTCATTCTCATATAACTTAAATTCCTTTCCTTTGGTTAACTTAAGCACATATGGTATGAAACATGTGCCATGGTGTTCTTTCCTTCCCATAAAGGAGTGTATGTCTTATAAAACACACACACACATACAATACCATGCAGAAGCATAAGATTGTAACTCACCGAAGCATCCCACTTTAGTCTGCTTACATAAGGATTACTTCTGGCTTTCAAGATAGAATATGATAGTTATGTTTAACTTGTCATGGGATTATACTTAACCCCATTTTGGATCTTAATCCAAAGCATACAATCTCATGTATGTCTTTATCTTGCACCTTAACAAAACTAATCTTGTAATTTCCACAATACAACACTTTTATTTTAAATAGGCTCTCGAGCTCACCATATGTTTAAAAATTTCCTCATCTTAGTCTTTGTTAACTCATTATTAAAACTAAGGTAAAAACCTATGTGAGTGGGCTATCTCTTTGTCTGACATGCTTAATCATATAATAATTAACAGTAAATGTTCAAACATAAACATTCACACTCATGTATTGCCAAATAATGAAATTTATTATTATTCATAAATAATAATGTCAAGGGATTACATATACATAGTACAAATCAAATCCTACACAAACCCTAAGATCTCATTTGTTTTTAAAACACATCTCTCAATATAGGTTTAGTTAATAGATTTGCTTTCATTCCATGTTTGGAGATGTACTGTAAGTTCACTTCTCATCGTGCAACAATGTCTTTTGTATATTGATACTTAATGTCGATATGCTTAGTCCCTACTATGAAATTTTAGATCTTAAATGTAAGCCATGGATGACTAATTGTCATTAGAGACTATCACTTGTTCCTCTAAGGTAGTTACTCTTAATGGTTCATAAACTATTTTAGCCAACTGCCTCTTGTACTACAGCTGAGAAAGTGACAATTCAACTTCCATTATAGATAAGGTTACACATGTTTATTTCTTGTTATTTCTTGCTATTCCACGAAATAGCACTCTTGCCAAGTAAGAATACATAACCTGAGGTGGATTTTCCTCTCATCCACATCACCTCCCATCCGCATCCGTATATCCTTTCAATGTGCAAATTCTTTCCTTGATAATAGAGAGAGATAATATGGGGTACCTTTGAGGTATCTAAGTATCCTTTTAATGCCTTTCCAATGTGCTTCGCCTTGATTGGACTGATATATACTCACCATGGTCACTACATAGCATATATTAGGTCTAGTACACAATATTGCATACATTAGACTACCCATGACACTGGCATATGAAATGTTTCTCATAAGTTCCAGTTCTTTTGGCATTTTAAGACATATACTTTTGTTAAGAAACTAATTCTTAGCAATGGGGTTGTCTATGGACTTATAATTTTGCATATTAAATCATTCAAAGATTTTATTGATGTATACCTCTTGTGAAAGAGACAACAACCTTCTTAAACAATCCCTTGAAATCTTAACTTGAATGATATAATTTGCTTAACC
Organism: Excoecaria agallocha; assembly: GCA_037975025.1. Lineage (NCBI taxonomy): Eukaryota > Viridiplantae > Streptophyta > Magnoliopsida > Malpighiales > Euphorbiaceae > Excoecaria > Excoecaria agallocha. The sequence continues at coordinate 2,592 of JBBPFJ010000669.1, read as the reverse complement.
CATATCTTTAATTTAAAAGTTAGATGATAACCAATCTTTGATTTCATTTACGTACCTTTTGTCATTTTTAGCAATCAATATGTCATTTACAGATAATGCTAAAATGATAAATTTATTTTAAGAGCTTTTGTTATAGACACAATAGTCTTCATTAATCATATTGAACTCATTTGATATGATCATATCATGAAATCTTAATTACCACTCTCTTGAAGTCTGTTCAAGCCATAGATTGATCTTTTCAATAGGTAAACCGTATGTTCATTGCCTTTTTTTAATGAAACCTGTAGGTTGTTACATGTAGATTTCTTTGTCTAATCATCCATTGAGGAAAACAGTCTTCACATCCATTGGATGCAGCTCTAGGTCTAGAATAGCCATTACGGCTAGAATTAACCTTGTGGTCATAAATCTAACAACATGTGAGAAAGCCTCTTTATAGTCAATCCCTTCCTATGGTGTAAACCCTTAGCGAATAGCTGAGCTTTGTCTCTTTTGATACTTCCATTACCTTTTTGCTTTATTTTGAGAATCCACTTATTCCCAATTGGTTTACATCTTTTCGCTAGATCAACCAATTCCCAAACTTGGTTTGATCTCATAGATGTTATTTTTCTTCCATTGCTTTAATCCATTTTTCCTTAGCTAGGCAAGAAAGAGCTTCCTTTACATTTTTAGGCTCTTTTTCATCTTGTGGGGTAATCATACGGGCCTCATTCAATCCTTCAATCTCAAATCATTAGTGTGGAACACTTTTCCTTTTTATTTTCTCAATTCTAATTCTTGATAAACATATATCATATATTCCTCAATTTAAAATGCTCTCACTAGGATTGAGCTCTATGCTCCCAATTGAGTCAAGAAAACTCCCACTCAAGTAAGGATCCATACATCTATGCTCCCACTGGAGTCAGAAATACTCCCACTAGAGTAAATATCCCAAACATCCGGATTATTAGGAAAAAGGTCTTGATATTCTTCCTTTGATTCCCTCTTCCTCGGATGGAGTGACCCTTGATGGTTCCTCATCTTGAGTTTTATAAAGAGTAAAGTCTTGACTCACTTTGACAAACTTTGGAAATTCATTCTCTAAGAAAATGATGTCTCATGATTCAAAATCTATCACAGTGCCATTTTCCTTGGTCGCCCATGAATACATATCCTTTTGATACTTTAGAATATCTCACAAATACACTATTTTTACCTCTTGGTCTCAATTTACCAAATTTGCATAAGGTATCTATGGACATAAGCAGTATAACCTTAAGGTCATAAAAGGCTTAGGTTAGGTTATCGACTAGTTCACAACTCATAAGGAGTGGATGTGATAGATTTAGAACACACGATTTAAACATATGTGGCAATTAATAATGCATCTCCCCAATAGGAGATTGGAAAATTTGCCTCATCCATAATTGATCTTACCATGTCTAGGAGAGTCCTATATCTTTCTTTTTGCTACACCATTTAGTTGTGGAGTTCTAAGAATAATAATTGATGCTCAATTCCTTTTTCATCACATAAAGCTTTAAATTCATATAAAAGATATTTTCGACCTCGATCAGCTCTTAAAGCTTTTATTTTTCTATCTAATTGATTTCAACTAGATTCATATAAGTTTTGAAGCAACTCAATGCTTTTGACATATGAGATATCAAATAGACATGTCCATACCTAGTATAGTCATCTATAAAAGTCAAAAAATAGTAGGTCCTATGCCTCGTCCTCACATTCATTGGACCACAAATGTCAAAATGAATTAATTGCAATGGAAATTTGGCTCTAGTTCTTTTTTCAAATAAATTTCTAACTAGTTTTCCTTCAAGGAAAATGCTTACAGATAGAAAATTCAACCTTATTTAATTCACCTATTAATCCTACTTTGGGTAACCAACTCGTTCAGTCTTGGCCAATGTGGTTTAATCTAACATGCCACAATTTCACATTGTCCTTGTAACTATGTGAAGAAGTAGAGATAAGGGAAAAACTACTTTTATTTGAATAGTTAGGATCAACATCCATAACAATAAAATGTATGAAATAAAACCAGAACCATAATAAATGTTATCCAAACATAAGCGTACATTGTCATCTTGAAGTGTAGATCAAAACCAAGTTTCATTAAGGCTAAAATATAAACTAAATTCCTACAAATATCCAGAGCATAAAGTACATCATGTAAGAGTAGGGCTCGGTCTTCATGCAAGACTAATCTACATGTGCCAATCTTTTGAACTGCCACTCTGGCATTATTTCCCACATCAAACCATTTAGCTCTATTTGTTGGAATTCAAAAAAAAGGTATCTTGATCCTTTGTCACATGGTCTATTATTCCTATTGGGGCATATTGCAGTCTCTTACATAGTATCCTTTCTATTGTCAATTGAAACATTCACTCTTGAAATGTTATCTTTTTCCTGTCTTTAGACCTATTGATACTCTATTTCACCTTTTACTTTTTAGGCTCTTAAGCCCTTTTCCTTACCCTTACCATTGATGTCTTTTTCTTTTTCGTTATGGTTAGAAATCATTCTACTAAAACTGGATTATGCCATATGCACTTTGGCATTGACCTTAATCACCATCAAACA
>JBBPFJ010000668.1:0-31861 GCA_037975025.1 Excoecaria agallocha | reverse complement strand
TATAAATTTCATATAATGTATTAAAAGTTCTAACATAAATGAGAGATTTATGAACCTATTTTCAATAATAATAAGATTTCACTTTCTTAATACGACTCCAGCCCATTTGAAAGAAGCAAAAACAATTAGTACATATTTACAATTAAAATTACACTAACTACTTGCCATCTTGAGCTTAATTATATCGATAAATGGTACTAATTCCGTGATTATTAGATGTTTGAATTCGAATTTCTGTCTGGCTCCTTGCTAGCAACGAAACAAAACGGCCAATCATCTCTCCAATTCTGCAGTCTCAGATGAGCAGGAGGCAACATGGCTTCCTCTGGTCTGTCTAGTATTATAGGAGTTGCAGTTCAAGCATTTGTGAGCCACAATATGAAATTGAACGTGACAATTTGTGCCACAATCGTTGCATAGAATCCATATCTGCTTCAAACAAAAAACTCAGTAACAAATCGATTTTACTCGTACACAGTTGTTCGATTCTATCAGACAGTCATATTCTATCAATTAAACGAAAAAAAAAAAGTTATAAGAGTTAAAACTTGCCATCTTATTTTGATACATTTCAGGCATTGGAGTTGCAGCAATCTACAATCAACAATTTTAACAAATCATATGATTAAATTTAGAAAGTTGCCTTGGAAAATAAAACTATAATGCGAAAAATGGAACGATATAAGTACCTCTTGATCAATCTTTCTCCACAAGTTGGACATGTCGCAAATGGACTTTGAGCAGACCGGGCATGAGTACCTGCAAAATCGAGTTATTTAACAAAGTTTTCAGATTCGATCCGACCAGAAAATTGGTGAAGATCGAAAGATGTATATGTTATACCTGCAATGTTGCTCCATTTCTCTCACACATTCCAAATGTATTGTATGTCCACATGCTAACACAGTAATATCTTTCATAGTGTCAAATAGATACTGCAAATTGAAAAATAACTCTCCAATTATGATGAGAATTTTCAGTGCCTTACATATATACACATATAATGCTTTTGTTTTTTGTAATTTTTTTATATTTACCTCAAAGCAAACAGGGCAATTGTGGTGCATTGCTCTTTCTACGCAACGGTGAGCATCTTTCATTAACTTTGAATAACAACATCCTGAACAACAAGTAATATTATATATGTTGTTGCTAACATTCGATTAAAAGTATAAAAAATTTTGAATTTGATTTTTTCTAGTCACATTTACATAAATAATTAGTAGGCATGTACAAAACCGGACCGAATCGAATTTTTCAAAATTCGGTTCAAGTTGGTTCTTAAAAACTTAAAATCGGTAGAACCAAATTTATAATCCGTTTGGTTTAGTTACTACTTACCACATTTTTTACAGTGGAAGAAATTTTCTTTTCCGCCGGTTCTGCAAAAACAAACGCAGAAAATTAGATTATTATAATGGTTCAATAATCTGGGTATATAAAATTTATCTAATCAGAAATTTTGACTTGCTTGCATATTCCACATTCATCACAGTGATATTGATTCTTTGCAACCTGAATTCACACATCAGTTGTTTTATTTCTAAATTTTGGAAAAACAAAAAAAAAAATAGAAACAAAATTACATCATCGTCGAAGAATTTGCACTTTGCACAAAAAGTATCTCCCCATGCACACCCCACAGTTTATGCAATTCTGTTGAACCTGATTAAATTCAATCCAAGAATATTAACAATTGAAATTTGCTGGGAATTGTTTGATATTAATTTAATTTTAATAATATTGAAATTCTTACATCTTGTTCTGTTCCACATAAGGAGCAAATGACCTGAAAAATCAAGATCAATCAGTTGTAATAGATACTGGAAAAATCAAGAAATCATGAGATTCAATTTGGACAATGAATTAAACCTTTGCAACTTCATGACGAGGAATATCATGTGGGTCACGAGGATTAGTTTCCAGTGAATTCTGTTAATAAAATCAATTAATTAGAGAACAACCTCAAATTAAGATTAAGAAAAATAAAATCGTATGGAAATATTGATTGTACCTTAGCTTCATTGTGGCAATGCCTGCAATCAAAAATCTCTTTGCAACTAGGTGCTCTGATCTTGCATTTTCTCCTATAATGCAAGCAACTAACCCCAGAAAAAAAAAGGTAAAAATCAACAAAAATAAATAAATAAATAAATAAAAGAAAATCTTGAAAAACTAACACGTACCCATAATTCCCAGATTCAAGATCCATCAAAGAATTATTAGCTTCTCCAAATCCACTCATGTTATGTTCTTTTGAAATTCCAAGAAAAACCCAGAAATTGAGATCAAAGCTTGAATTACTCAGAAATCCTACTATATATATATATATATATATCTGGTGCTGAGTCAGCTGCAGGCTGGAGAGAACTATGTCTTGATCAGACATGAACAGGATAAGGAAGCTTTATTCTTAAGGACAGAAAGATTCAATCTTTTTCAAAAAGGTGTATTCTCTGAGTTGTAAAAATCTGAGTTCACACAAATTGTAAAGCTGGATTTTTGTTATTATTAAACTTTTGGACTCAACTGTTTTAACTGTAAAGGGTATTTTGGAGAAGCTAATGTTTTTGGATAAGATATATCGAATTTTAATTTCTAAAAAATCTTTAAAAATTCTTTTCGTTTTTTTATAAGAAGATTTTTTTTATATGTATATATTTTTTTCATATATTATCCTTTCTTTTTTTTTTATGGAAAATATATTGCCCTTTCTTAATTAGCAACCGTTTATAATCCAAACCTTATCTTAAGCATATATTATGCCGATTTTGTAGATCAAGAGATATAAATCAAACTTTAATCCCTAGATTTTAAAAATTTTATGGAAGACTTAAACTCAGTTACTAATTGTAAAATACCTTTCACCATAATTTATGAAAAAGTTTGAGATACGCCCATCATTTACGAGATGATAAATTGGTCTGGATATAATAGAGATAATATCGGAATAGAAAATAATTTATATGAAATTAGTTTCATATTAGTTTTTTCCTTAATTAGAGAATCTACTATTTATATGTGCATTAATATGGATAGTTACATATTAATTTCGTAACTGCCATATTTATTATTTCCTTATTAATATTGTGACTGCCAATTTCATTCCTTATTATTAAGGAAATTAAGTATTCCTTAATTGAAAACCTATATAAGGGCTCAATTTCTTCATTTGGAAGGAGAGAAGAAAATAAGAGATACCGAAACTCTGTCGGTTTATCTACTCACATATTCTCTCTTTGTCTAAGGGACTTTTAGTTCGTGGATCTATGCTTTCATCCCGTAGTTCATGACACATGAATGATAGGCTTTGTCGGTAACGTAAAACAATTGATTTTTTTGTTCTCATATGTAAAATTTAAGCTCATAATTAGCTTCTACACCTCAAAATCTATAAGAAAACACTAAGAAATCAATTTAAATAATTAAAATTCTTAAGATCCAACTTACCCCATTTTCTTTCTATACTTGTTTCCTTGCCTTCCTTTACTCAAATCACTTGATTGAAGCCACTAAGGTAACCTAGAGAGATAGAACTTCAATCTTTATGTTGGAGTTTATGGAGGATTTGAAGTGAAAGAGGAAGAATTAAAGGGAAGGAAGGAAGGAAGATGGTTCGTCCACCACAAGAGAGGGAAGGAGCTGGTGAGTTTTGGAAGCAAACTCTAGATTTTTTGTCCTATTTATACCTTCTTAATGGGCCCAATAGTGGGCTTTGTTCATAGGCTTAATCCATTTTTGTCTTAAGGCCCATTTTATGCCTTTTAAAGTCCAATCAAATTTCTCCATTTTCATCTTTTAAATCACCTCAAAAATAATTTCATCACTCTTATCACATTAAAAATAGTTAGTACACAAATTTTTGGCTCAATTGGAGTCCGTTATCTGTCCGATTCAAACTTATCGGTCCGATTCGATAACTACCGGTATCCCCGAAAAATTCAATTATCATCACCAAAATATTTTACATAAAAATTCATATAGACATGCAAAATCTGACAATTTTCAGAGTTCGTTTGCTATTTTTAATTATTTATGCAAAGTTAAGTCTTCTTTCCTACCAGAAAAATTGACTTGATACCTTTTTCGTATTTTTGACTTTTAGAGGCCCATTTGATCTCTATTTCACTTCAAATTTCAACCCCGGGCTCACCATGATCAATACTTTCCAACGGTCAAATAAAATATTTTTAATTTTCGGGTGTCCTTTCGAATCCGAAAAATACTATTCACTGTCAGAAAGTACAGTTCACGGCTGACCCAGTGTTGAGGCCATTACATTTCGCCCCTACTAAAAGAAATTTCGTCCTCGAAATTTACTTATCTCAAAGAGTAGAGGATACGATACTGTGATCTTATCGACATCTCTTTCACGTTCGATGGTTTCAAAACATTTTCGTCAATGGGACCCACTTAAGTTTAAAACTAACCAATCTTGATACCGAAAATCTTTATCAGTCTCTCTTTTTCTAGATCATATCATCCTGAGTGCAGATTCCTTTCATATCTTGAATCAAATCAAGACTTGTTGACTTCTTTGCACTCCATTAAGTCTAGCACAAAGGATTCGACATTTTCTTTCTAACAATGCCTCGACAAGAAGCAGATTCTACTATAGATAAACATTTTTCACAGTCATTATCACAATCCCATACACTTTACCATATTCATTCTTTCAATATTTGAATTATCTACTCTGACTGACCATTGGTTCAAAGGTGAATCACAATGCTAATACTGAGATTATTACCCATCTTTTATATAGCATATTTCCTCTTTGACGCTTAAACAATCCGATAATAGATTCTCTAATCACATTGTTCCATTTTCCAAATAAATATCATTATAAGTCGAAAAAATTCCTAGAGGAATCTAATGCTCCTCTTTCATGCGTTGACACATTCAAACAATTACTTACATCATCTGTCACATCACACTTTAAATCCTGTTCTCAATATTAAGCTTTTAATCCTAGTACACCTGATGACTTCCAGGATGTAAGGCATTACTATCTCGGTGGGTTTCAATAAGAATCTTTCGATTTATTCACAATGACTACCACACAAATATTCTCTTCAGAACTATTGTTCTTACCTGATGTACAATATCGGTTTCACTTATATTCCAGCTAAAAATGCCCCATCTGGAGCCGAACTTAAACTGGCTCTCATAACTTGAAAAACCAAGAACATTATCATAAATCATTCATACTTATTCTTCAGACACACGTATTTAAGTACACTCACATTACCAAAGTACTCACCATACTTTTTTAATGTCTCAAAACATATCGGATGGGTACTACTTAATCCTCTAATATGGATCTAAGAAAAGGTGAATGATCCTTTCCATCGATTCATCGAGGGAGTCAGTGTGCTAACAAATCTAATTAACATGACCAATAACTCACAATGGCCACATCAAATATGGAAAACAATTTTAAGCACACTATTTCTTGTCTCATTCTTAGGTTGTCCCTATGTTCATCATATCTCATGTCAGTTTCATCCTATCAAGTGGGGCCTACACATATGGTATGATGCATATTAGATACTGTCAAACAATATAAAGTGCTATGCAATGAATGTATGTAGCTAGAATACTGTCACGTATTCTCATATAATGTAGATATCATAACCCATCCCACTACTATGAAAGATACAATCAAATTTCCACTCCTATAAGGGAATCACTGACAGATATATCGAGCATTTTAAACAATCTTAACTTATAACAATTTGCTCACTATCATTCTTAAATCATGACATTCTAATTAAGGTACCTCTTCATCCTGCGAAATTTATCTGTACTCAATATACAATTCCTTTTTTAAATTTTCGACACACTCTTTATTTTGTCCCTCTTTAGACTGTTTCTCATCCATATAGACACATAAACTCTCATAGTTATACTCAATTTCAATCAACTCTTCTCTTCCCTGCTTTGACCCCCATGAGATCTCAAGCAATTCTTCCGTTCTCACTCATTACCATCTTTACTGTGCAGAATCAATCCTTTCACGCTTGACAATCTCAGTCAAATATTAACTTTTCACTTTAAAACAGGTAGGGGAGCAAGTACCTGTTAAATTTCTTAACACTTATCCACTTATAATTGGCATGTATATACAAACAAACCTGTCACTTAACCTTATCCCACTCCGATCTTAGAACCGCTTAAACCTTTGCTCTGATACCACTAAATATAACACCCTTCACAGAACAGTCCTTTCCGAAGCAAAGATAGTACAAACGGTAATTTTTTTTCCATCACTGATCAATTTCGATATACTTTAAATACCTTTACATCAAATTTTTAATCAATCGATAATCTTATAAACAATTAAAACATACATTAAATAAATTCATGCAAAAAACTTACACCAAACACTCACCCATTAATAATCATGATGACAATCAAAATACGGTTAAATCTTTTACCTTAATTGTCTAAGTATATACATGCCAAAATACAATTCGATTTAGCACTAATTCTTCTTTTTCGATCTGACTCCACTATGTACTATGCACCTGCAACACTTCATAACCTGCATGCAGTAAACATTACGTGCTGAGCACTAGATATGCTCAGTGGTGACTATTAATTCTAGAATTTCCCAAATAAAGCATAATTACATAGATTATGCTACTCTTATACTTATTTTATTACACAATTTCTTTTACTTCAGCCAACATTAATTTCATTATTATCTCATATTTTGGTAATTATTGTCTTTGATTTTCTAACTTTCAACATTACTTTACACTACCCTCTTAGGGGAGTCGATTTCAAAATTTACTTTTACCGTTACGCTTATTTTTTACTATAACTTTTACTTTTACTTAACTTTTGTCTTATCTTTTTAGTTACAGCGATATAATTATCATTTTATTTATCAGTGTATATTGATACTTATGTCTTTAATGGTACTAAATTTGTAGACTATTTTATCCCTCGATTTATTGTTCAATTATTCAATACGTGTTATAATTACACTTCTTGCTATATATTTTTTTTTATTTTACTTTAACCTTTAAACTACTAAACACATTACTATTTAAAGACTTTTAAATTTTATTGCAAAGTTATACGGTTATTTTTGGGACACTTTGCATTCAAATCTTTATTTCCTTCTTTATACCTTTAACCATATTCAGATACTTATTTAGGACTTTATATCTTTTGCTTTTTCTCAATTGAACATTTATATGACTTTTTACCGTTTTGCTTTTCATTTGACTTTTCTTTTAGAAATACATTGCTTAAGCATAAGAGTTCAATTAAGGACATTATCATTACTTTTTGTCTTTAAATAGGAAATTATTATTATTTTTCAAACTTATTACTTTTCAAAATAATAATTGGTACATGAAATATCAACTGATTTTAATTTGTCTTTTCATGTAAAAATACATTTTAAATCCTATTTCTTTATAAAATCTTAACTTAATCTTCATTTATTATTTTATTCTTATAGAACATTTCTTTTTCTTTTTCTTATTAATCACACTTTTTGGGAACCCTTACAATTTTTTTTCTTTCCGACTTTTTAATTTCTTCCAAAAAAATCATTTTTTGTTTACAACTTTTTGTATTCAATTTATTTAAACAATACTAATTTATTCATTATAATACGTCCCTAGTGCAATATAACAGGATTCTTAAAAAGGATACGCGGGATTGGACCAAAAAGTCCCACTGATAGAGAAATGATCCCCAAGGGACCATTTCTCAAAAACATTTCACTTTCATTTTTTACTGAAAACACTGGAGTTATGGAGATCAAAGATTCTACCAATAGCAAAGCAAGTTTTCATGACTTGCACTGCGGTATAGGGTGTCTCTATGGCTAGCCAATTATTTTCTAAACAAAAATATCATCACCTATTTATCGCTAAGGGTAAAACAATCAATTATATTTGAAATAATTTTTAAACATTTAAAAATCTTTAATTTCTTTCTTTTATTTCTTGACACAATACGTTTTTGTTAATCACATTTTTTAATGCTTTTGACTATTTGATAACTTTTTCTTTTCTTTCACTTTATCTTTTCAAGTCACTTTTTTGAATTATTTTTCAATAATTCACTCAGACATTTGAGGCTTTTCAGTCTTTTATACACTTTATGAATTATAGCATTATAATTCACAATTTTCTTTTATTTTTTTGTGTAATTATTTGTGAATTATTTTCTAATAATTCAATAATTGACTTTTTACGATTTTTCCATTTTCTTTTTATGTCTAAAACTTTAATTATTCAGTATGCCAACTTTTATTCGATGGGTGAATTATTTTATAATAATTCACTCTTTTAATACTTTTTATTGACTAATTTATTATGATAAATTAGTCAAATATTTATTTTATAACTTTTTAAACAATTGTTAATTATATTGATATAATTAATTATTTTATGCATAATTTACTTAAGTAATTTACTTAAGTAATTGATATATCGAAAATGCATAATTTGACTTTTTCATTTCTTTTTATACTTAAGTAATTTACTTCACATTCATTTATCATCATGTACTTATTTATTGAATTATTTCTTAATAATTCAATATTTTAGTTAGACATAAGCAATAATTTATTTCAAAAATATTCTAGTAAAGCATATAAATTTCACAAAAATTCATGTACACATTATTTTACAATTTTCATCATTTTTACTCATTTTATGAATTATTTACCAATAATTCATTATTTTTATTACTTTCATAGCTTAATAATTATTTTAAAAAATTCATCGGTTGACTTTTTATTTCGTTTACATTGACTATAATTTAATTTCATATAAATTTACATTTTTTAATATTTTTGCGCAATTATTCACTAATAATTCAATTAATTTCAATACATATATTAACATTAAAATTTCAATAAAATTCCAATAATTTCAATAAATTTCAATAAAATTTATTTATACATTATTTATTATTTACTATCATTTTTCACTAAAATAATCAATTATTTCACAATTTTCACTATAAACATAATTGTTACATAATCTCTAAAATTCCAAAATAAATTTCAATAATTCAATAAAAATTCATGGGCACCATTTATCATCTCTATATTTAATTTAGGCTAACATATATTATTTTCATGCAAAATTCATACATTTTTCTATAGGAAAAAATTCGACCACCTATAGGAAATTTACCTAAAAAATCTTAGTTCTTCCATTAAAGCTTTCCTTTCATCTTCTTACATGTCCCATTTCATTTATCCTAAACCAATTTCATCAATTAACAACTTTAACAATTTTTAACATAATTACATAAATGGAATTAATTCAAAATAAAAAAAATCAAAAGATTTTGTAATCACTTACATTTTTTCCTTACTTAAGGGTGTCAAATATCTCTTTTTCTTTGCTCCACACTTGCAAGCTTCCCTTTTTCTTTCTCACCATACATGGCCGGCCAAACAAGCTCTCCTAACCTCAATTTTTTTGTCCTCATATGCAAAATTTAAGCTCATAATTAGCTTTTACACCTCAAAATCTATAAGAAAATACTAAAAAATTAATTTAAATCATTAAAATTCTTAAGATCCAACTTACCCCATTTTCTTTCTCTACTTATTTTCTTGTCTTCTTTTGCTCAAATCACTTGATTGAAGCCACTAGGGTGACCTAGAGAGATAGAAATTCAATCTTTATGTTGGAGTTTATGGAAGATTTAAAGTGAAAGAGGAAGAATCAAAGGGAAGGAAGGAAGATGGTTCGGCCACCACAAGAGAGGGAAAAAGCTGGTGAGTTTTGGAAGCAAACTCCAGATTTTTGGTCCTATTTATATCCTCTTAATGGGCCCAATAGTGGGCTTTGTTCATGGGCTTAATCCATTTTTGTCTTAAGGCCCATTTTATGCCTTTTAAAGTCCAATCAAATTTCTCCCACTTTCAGCCTTTAAATTACCTCAAAAATAATTTCATCACTCTTATCACATTAAAAATAGCTAGTACGCAAATTTTTGGCTCAATCGGAGTCCGTTATCGGTCCGATTTAAACTTATTGATCCGATTCGACAACTACCGATATCCCCAAAAAATTTAATTCTTATCACAAAAATATTCTACATAAAAATTCATATAGACATGTAAAATCTGGCAATTTTTAGAGTCCGTTTACTATTTTTAATTATTTATGCAAAGTCAAGTCTCATTTCCTATTAAGGAAATTGACTAGCTATTTTTTTCGTATTTTTGATCTTTGGAGGTCCATTTGATCTCTATTTCTCTTCAAATTTTAACCCCGGGCTCACCATGACCAATACTTTCCAACGGTCAAATAAAATATTTTTGACTTTCGGGTGTCTTTTAGGGCCCGAAAAATACTATTTACTATCAGAAAGTACTGTTCACGGTTGACCTAATGTTGAGACCATTACATCTAGGACACAATGTGTATACATGATGTACACACTGTGTATACAACTAGTACACACGGTGTATACAACAAGTACACACAATTAGAATCATAATTCACAATTAGCGAATATATACGGTAAAGAAAGCATCAATTTAAGTGAGTTTTCATATGCAACATGCAGAAACATTATGGATACCACTGTATCTAAAGTTGAGAGATTGAAATTAGTAAAATAATTTTCTAACCAAGTTTAATAGGTTTTTGTTTTAGGAGTAAAAGAAATAAAATTATAGGATGCTAAGATTAAAATCTAAAAGCAGAAAAACAATTATAACAAACACTTTTAACCGCTGCAAAGCTTAAGGAAAACCAGATTTACCAATCAATGGATAATACAAGTATAAATGCGTGCACACACACACGCACACATTGATAGGCAGGGCTTCTATGCTGCTTTGTGAAACTTGAGATTGCAGATCCTCTTGCATGCTACATGCTTCCTAGAAATTATATATTTCAGCACTGAAAAATTAAATTCCATCCACAAACTTATATTATAAGCAGTTTTTATTGAAAATAATCACAGACATAAAATTTTATATAAGGATTAGAATTTAGAGATAGAAAGTCCAAATCTAAACTTCTTTTTAAAAGGATCCTAATCAAAATTAAACGAATAAAAAAATAAAAAACTATCATTGATAGTGTAAAAGTTGTTTTTTGATTTGTTTATGTTGCTGGAATATCCCGATCAAGTCTAAAGAGCAGGTTCCCAATCTAATGACAGCAAATCAAAACCAGACGACAAAAAGGCTGAACTATGGCAAAATTACATACATAGCAAGCATAACATGCTAGGAAAAAATAGAAAACACAATCCAGATTCTTTCTAACCCATTTTCTAATGACAAAGCACTCTATGTAAAGTTCCATTCTAATACAAAAGGTAGAGAGAGGGATAAGGAGAGATGACATATGAATCCCATAGACAGTTCTAGTATTTTATTGGTCCATTTACCTTGTGAGTTCACTACAAACTAATGAAATGAAGCCTGCTCGTTCAAAGTAGATGAACTAAAATAGTGAAATGTTGATAATAGTAATATTAAAGAAGAAGTAAAACTTATAAAATTAAAATAAAAGGAAGATCTGGGCTAGCAATCATATACCCATTTTCAAGTACAGAGAGCTTGACCTCGTTAGGTTTTTAAAAATTCCATTGAACTCTTCTGATTAGGTCTTCAAAATCCTTTCTTTTGTGCGGGCGATAGTCAATGAGCTCGATTTGAATTTGCGATTTTCTGCTTCGGTGCTTTGATTTCAACTTCTTGCCATTCCCTTACCTTGCTAAGAATCTGCTCTCGATAATTTAAAAAGGTATCGGTGTTTTTTTTCTGTTTTTCAACTGGGTTACCCAATGAAGCTTCACCTTTGTGTCTTTTTGGATCAACTAACCCAAGGATGGATCAATATCCTTAAGCGAAAACATTTTCACTGGAAGAGAAGATGAAAATAGGAAAATAGGAAGCCAAGACATTTGCACCGGAAGAGAAGACATTTTCACCTCGATTTCTACAGTTAGCGGAAGAGAAGAAATTTAAATTGTGTAAAAATAGAAAAATATAAGTGAAAAATGTCAAATATTTTTTGTTTGATTAGATATAAAAGTTGTATATTTGTAAATAAAAAGTTGTATAAATGAAAATAAAAATTTAAAATGTTGTATTATTGAAAAAAGGGAAAAGGGTGTATTTTTTGTTATTTTTATTTTTTTTGTGTATATTTTTGTAAACCCCCCTTTTCCCAAGACTTATTGGTGTTGAAAATTTAGAAAATGGTTATACGAGAGAAAGAGAGAGAAGTTAAATGTTGTTGTCAATGACGATATATAAATATCCGTCGTGGAGCTCGATTAGGTAATAAATGTCCGTCCTTTAAGGCTCGGCACTCACTTAGCTAATAAATTCAGATGTCTCTATTAAAGCCCTCTATTACCACTACTGAAGTTTTATTTTGAGATATAAAAGGATTGGAGTCACCTAGACTCGAATTCCTAGAGTCATTGATTCCTTTAGTCTTCTTTCTCAAATCCTTTCAAACTATACATCTTTAAGCTATACCGAAACAAGATAGGGACAAGCTGTATTGAGCCAACACACCTTACAAAAACCTTCTATAACTACTTATTTCTATACTCTTATTGGCCAAAACCGCCTAAACCAAGGTGCTCTGATACCAAAAATGTAAGGACCACACTAGTCCATCCAAATCTCATCATCCGATATACTCTTTTACATATGATAACTATTCCCTTTTATAGCTCTGTTGGTTAATACTATTGTATACACATACATACCTCAATATATGATAAAAATTTATAAAACATTACACTAAATACTCTATATAATCAATTAAACAGTTCCTTTAATTATTGTTCTTTTAATACAACATGATAAATACAAGGAAATTTAATTACACTTTATAGTTGATTTACTCCTATCATTAGAGTTGGCTTTATAATAGCAGCTTTTGTCCCAACAGAAAATATCTTAACTTCAAGTACCCGTGCTAAGCTATAAAGTTTAATGGAAAATAATAATTATATAAATAACCACTCACAGTGATTATTTTCAAGCACACAATAAAATATTATTAATATCAATATATTATAATTAACATGCAAGAGGTTATAATATAACTCACATGGCATATTCAATCTTATAACATTTCTGCATAAGGATAGATCATAATAGACTGATCAAGTCTTTATCAATATTACACATATACTGTTCATTTTATATTGTGAAATGCATGCTAAAGTTCTGTGGGTATAGATAACGGGTGCTATGGATATCCATAGGTATCAAATATATAAATACCCGAAGGTATTATTCATGTGGATATCCGAAAGTATCAGACATATGGACCCAACTGGATCAAGCCTGTGGTCCAAAACGGGGATAAATATAGACCCAAACGGGGTCAAACCTGTAGTAGCTGCGACTGTAACCCTATAGGCATGCCTATCTATCCACAACCAACTTCTAATCCAGGCATTATTTATTTCATATATTATCGTGTCATTTCTTGTGCTTAAGTTATCATATTTTATCATATAGAAAGATTGTACATGTAAATATCCATTATAATCAAGATAGTATAATTTAACTATTAGCATATTATTTTGGTAATGCGAAATGTGTATATACATAGTCATTATTCATAGTAAGTAATGTAAATCATACATATTCATAAACTAACTTTGATAAAATTTCATATATATTTATGTTTATCATTCCTATATGCTTGTATTTTAAGGCCTATTATATTCGGTTACGAAAACAACACATGAGGATAGCCTACTATAGTGGAAAAAAAGGGAAAAAAGGAAAGTATAGGGGACAAGTGCTTGTTGTCGTGCTCGCGGCAAAAGTCACGCTCGCGACAGTCGACGATGGCCCAAATGAATGTTCCTCTGCTCATAAAATCCTGTAAACTGGTTATGAAACTCAACTTGTACATCAATTTAGGCATACCAAATAACTTTTTCTGACAAATTTGTCTTCTACAAAGTTTTAGACTATGTTTCTAGTTTATAAAACATCAAAAATAATCTCAATCTGACCTTTATATCTCTAGATATTTACTAAAAATCCTAGACTGCTCTCAATGATAGGGCAACAATCCAAACCCCGAATTCAAACCAAATTTTCTATAACATACAAATTGATTCAGGATTTTTGTTCTTCATATCAAATGAAGATAAATAAGTCTAGTTTCTTATCAAACTGGAATGTCTCAATTTGAGTCACGAGAACTCAAGATATAGATAAAAAATATAGACTGGTCAATTGGATCTTAAGACAACTTTTTGCATCTTTGAACACTACTTGCATATTTTGGTTCTAAACTCAGCTACAGATTAGTATCAACCCATAAAACATATAATAGCATCAATAAGCACAGATCTCATGTCAAAAATATCATGCACACACACTCAAAACCATGCAAGTTCCTATACCTTGTTTAGCTACTCCCTCATTCTTCCTTTTTATCATCTCTTCCTTTCTCTTAATAACCTCTCTGTAATACACCTAATGGTACCCTAAGAGGGGTATATAGTCATTTCGCATGAGACAGAGGTTGATTTTGTGGTTAATTAAAGGAAAATTTCAAATTAAGGACTTAATTGAAAAGTAAAAGTAAAAGTTTTGGGGTAGAAATGTGATATGTGAAAGGTGAGAGATCAAAGTAAGAAACATAAATATAAAAAGGGACCAAAATAAACTTTTTCAAGATTTTTGTGAGCCACCAATAGGAATGAAACAAGTGGATGGCTGGAAAGAGAGGAGAAAAATCTGGTTTCTTCTTTTAGTTGGCCGGCCATACTTGGCCACAAAGCAAAAGAAAGTTTTGATTAGTTTATTTTGTTTTTCTCTTCTCCTCAAGTCTACGAAAAATCAAATAAAATTATGCTCTAAGAAAAGAAAAGCTGTAAATGGTCACTACAAAAAAAATACAGAATAGCGATAAAAATTTGCGACAACCATAAAATTTGTCGCTAAATGCACAATATAGCGACAATATTGCAACAAAAAATGGCTTTCGTCGCAAATCTTGAAAGATTTGGTGGGAAAATAAATATTGCGACAAATTAGCGACAATAAATTTTTATTGTTGCTAATATCAGGCACCAAAAATTTGGCGCAAATAATTACGACAACAAAAACAGATTTGGTGACAATATTATTGTAGCTAATTAGTGACAGCCAAGTTGTAGCTAATTAGCGACAACAATGTTGTAGCTATTGTTGTCACTAATTTAGCAAAACATACTATTCTGTACATATGGCTCGATTGACGACAACATCATTGTAGCTAATTTGGCGACAATAATATTGTCGTAGATTTCGCAAAATACAATTATGGTCATATACTAATATTGGCGACAACATTGTTGTAGCTAATTGGCGACAACATTGTTGTAGCTAATTTGACGACAACAGCAAAATACAATTATGTTCATATACCAATAATATTGTCGCTAATTTGGTAAAATACAATTATGTTCATATACCAATATTTGCGACAATATTGTTGTAGCTAATTTGACGACAACAATGTTGTCGTAAATTTTACAAAATAAAATTATGGTCATATACCAATATTGGCGATAACATTGTTATAGCTAATTAGCGATAACATTGTTGTAGCTAATAATGTTGTCGCTAATTTGAAAAAATACAATTATATTCATATACCAATATTGTCGACAACATTGTTGTAGGTAATTGGCGACAACATTGTTGTAGCTATTGTTGTCACAAATTTTGCTAAATACAATTATAGTCATATATCAATATTGGCGACAACATTGTTGTAGCTAATTTGACAACAACATTATTATCGCTAATTTGGCAAAATACAATTATGTTCATAAACCGATATTAGCGACAACATTGTTATAGCTAATTGAAGACAATATTGTTGTAGCTAATTTGACGACAATAATATTGTCGCAAATTTCGCAAAATATAATTATGGTTATATATCAATATTGGCGACAATATTGTTGTAGCTAATTAGCGACAACATTGTTGTCGCAAATTTGGTAAAATACAATTATATTCATATACCAATATTGACGACAACATTATTGTAGCTAATTGGCGACAACATTATTGTAGCTAATTTGGTGACAATAATGTTGTCGCTAATTTGGTAAAATACAATTATATTCATATATCAATATTGACAATAATATTGTTGTAGCTAATTGACGACAGCATTGTTGTAGCTAATTTGACGACAACAATGTTGTTGAAAATTTGGCAAAATACAATTATGGTCATATATTAATATTGACGACAACATTGTTGTAGCTAATTGGCGACAACGTTGTTGTAGCTAATTTGGCAAAATACAATTATGTTCATACACCAATATTGACGACAACATTGTTGTAACTAATTTGTTAAAGCATTATTTTGATTATTAAAAAAAAACTATTTTGATTATTAAAAAAATACTATTTTGATTATTAAAAAAATTGATTATTAAAAAAAATATGATTTGGCTGTTTAAGGCAAAAAAGAAATTAATAGGAAAACAGCTAGCCGTTTGTGATCCAAAGATAATTCAGTATTATCAGTTACTTAGTACTAGAGTTATACCATAATAATTAGTGATTACATAGTTATGAACAGAAATACATGAGTAAATAAATTGGCAAAAATTTACTACTAAAGTCATTTTAACTAAAAAGTAGTAAAAATATTTACGTGATATTTTATATCAGTGCTGAACTTTTGAAAATTTTATTTATTAGAACCCAAATCAACTCTAAGTAATAATAATGAAAAATCTTAATCTATACATAATCTAAACCAATTCGAACAATTTATTATCCATAAAATTTTTTATGGTAAATTTTTGGTTTTAGTGTAAAAAGACAGCAAGCTAAGGGATGTTTGACCTGTCCCAGGGATACCTTTTTAATTTTGCTCCATAAAATTTTTATTCTTCACTATATTAAGTCTATGCAATTTATAAAATACTCCAGATTATACGAGAAAAAATATTAATTTAGCTCAAAAATAAAATTAATATTATCGATTATTTGGATAAGTATATATATTAAGAACTCTAAATTACATGATGTAAAACCTATATAAATTATTAAATTGATTTTCCAATATGATTTTAACTTAAACATAATTATTATTCTTTCTTTTTTATTTTCAATTCTTTTCTTAATTATATATGGACAATAGTATCGATTTTTAGAATAAGTATTTTAACAACAATATATCCAATTATAATTAAATACATGTAGGCTTACATTTATTTATCAATTTTTGCCACTATATTCAATTCGAACTATTTTGACTACCTACTAATTTGATTTATTAGTACAAGTAAATAAATGTATCTAAATTTTATTTTATGAGCAAATATTTAAATTGATACAAAAAGTTAGAGTTGATAAAATTGAGCCCGATATATAAATTTATTCCAATTCATTTGAAAATTTGATTTAAATTTTTTTCAATTCGAAAGTAATATATTTATAATGTAACCATTTTGACATGTTTTAGGTTTGATAATGCTCATTATTTCTTATATAGTTCTTAAATTATATATATAATTTCTTTTCAAAATTCTATTACTACAAAAAAAAATATTTCTTTTAAAATCTATACGTATTAATTAGAAAATCAAAAAATCATAAAAATTAAAGAATTTCATTACAGATAATGGATTCAAATACGTTATCACGTTAAAATTATGTTTTGGATGATTTAGCATGAATAATTCTAAGTATTTCTACCTTATCTCAGCCTATAAACCTTCTAATTAGTTGATATTTATTATACATTTTATTTTTTAATTTTTTAAGCTGTAATACAACTAAATTGGAAGAATATACATCTCACAAAATTTAGGTATTTAGCTAAAATTATGTTCTAACTATTTTTATATGATCATAATTTTTAATATTTAAATTTCATTTACATTTAATTAGAGTATTTAACTTAATAAATTTAGCTAGTATATTTTTTTAGCAAAATTTAGATAAACTAAATTGATTTAACTTAAATTAATTAAATTAAAATAAATTAAGATAAATGATTATCTTTAAATTTTAGTGTAGAACAACAAGCTAGCTAAATACACTAAAATAACAAGCTGTTTTAGTGTATTACAGCAAGCTGTTTTAATGTTATTTTTACCAGCTAGCTAAATACACTAAAACAGAGCAAGCTGTTTTAGTGTTATTTTTACCAGCTAGCTAAATACACTAAAACAGCAAGCTGTTTTAGTGTTATTTTTGTGTGATAGTTTTTCACGTGATAGTAATTAAATGATTAATATATGAAAAAAATAATATGTTATTTTCTAATATGAAGTTAGTAATTAAATGATTGACTAATAATATGTTTTCTAACATTTTAATAGTAATTGAGACTAAAAATATTTTCTAATATGAGGTTAGTAAATAAATGATTGACTAATAATATTTTTTTCTAATATTTTATACTAAAACAATAAGCTATTTACACTAAAACAATGAAGCTAGCTGTTTATACTAAAACAACAAGTTGTTTATATTAAAACAGCAAGCTGTTTATACTTAAACATCAAAGCTATCTTTTTATACTAAAACAACAAGCTGTTTATATTAAAACAGCAAGTTGTTTACACTAAAAAAATAAAGCTAGTTTTTTATACTAAAACAGCTAGCTATTTATATTATATTTGTTCTACATGATTTGCTCGTTATTTGTATATATATAAGTAGTTTAAAGGATTGAAACATTAATTTTCATTATTTTTTAGCCACTAAAATTTAAACATCTCTAAATATATATAATATTTGTATATTAATTTTGTGTTTTTTTAAATAATTGATATTGTTTTATAAAGTTTTTGTGATCAACCCTAATATCCCGAATCAAACTAAATTGACTTTTTGTCTAGAGAATTTGGTCTCCTTTAATTTGTTATCAAGCATAAATGAGAAACATGTAAAAACTAACATTAACATACACTAAAAACACTAATGCACTAAAACAACTAGCTTTTTATACTAAAACAGCTAGCTGTTTTAGTGTATTTAGTTACACAACTGTAACTAATACATTATTTATTAGCAAAATTAAATAAACTAAATTGTTGTTACTTAATTAATTAAATTAAACTAATTATTATATTTATATTCAATAATATCAATTATAGTAAATTATAACCAATTATTATAAATTATACAATAAAATAATTAAATTGGGACAATATACATCTCACAAAATTAGCTTGAGAAAATGTTGTAGCCAATTTTGCTAGATAGGCATTATGTAGCTAATTCTTTAAATTTTTTGAGCGGGATAAAAAAGCTAATTGGTGGGTTTTATTTTTTTCTAAAAAATCCCTATTTCCTTTTCTAGTTCATCTTCACCTACTCACACTGTGAGTAGTTATTTCTTGTGCTTTGAGCGAAGTTATGTGTGACTTTAGACAGATTATTTCTTGTTTTAAATCTCAATTTTCTTTCTCCAGTGAATCGTTCCTCATCAGAACTGCTTCAAGTTCTTTCTTCAGGTACATGATCAATGGCTCCTTCTCATCTAGTGGCATTTTTGTTTTTTGTTTTTTTATTTCTTCTTTCATTACAAAAATGAAGTAACCTTTCTAGATCTCCAACGTGGTCCACACATGGGCTGATTTAGTCTATTTGCTTTAGGCTACATGGTTTTTCCATTCTCATTCCATGGTTTTTCCATTCTCATTCCTTTGTGTTTGTGTGCTTATGTGTGTATATATCATAAGCAAGGAAAAGATGCCATGTATCGAAAAAATATAGTTGAGTAATGATCATAAAAATGGAATTTATAAGATTGTTTTCTTTCATTTCACTGTCTAAATAATGCAGCAAAGCTGGGTTGATTCATTTGACAGGGGCTGATTTGTTGGACTTAAACAGCTAATTCCTTTTTGCCTTAACAGCTAGCTATTTAAGGCAAATCTCTTAAACATTTTTTTTCCTTAAACAGCTAGCTGTTTAACTAAAGAAAGGCTTCGACCATTTCAATATTTCTGAAAATTAAATAAGATGCTGTTAGGATCGATGCGCTATTTTTGACAATAATTTAATGGCAACAATGAAGAAATAACCAAAGTATAAAGAAAAATAAAAACACACAAAATTTACGTGGTTCGGCAATGTGCCTACGTCCACGGGAGAAGAGGAGCACAAATTCACTATGAATAAATAATAATACAAGTGGAGTATCTCTCAACCCAAAACCCAAATACACCCACTCAGAAAATGCTCTTTAATTAATTAGAGCATTAACTATGCAACTCTTTCAAAATTTTCTATGTCTTGGTGTAAATGAAGGAGAAGCCTTTTATAGGCAAAAATGGGTAACTATTATGCCACCGAAATTAATGCTAATTTCGGTGGTCTTTGACTAATCAACAAAGCCAACAAAAATTTGCTGCATTTCTTTGACTAACATTTTCGGTGGCTGCACTTCTTGACCAAAAAGAAAGAAAACAAAAAACAAAAGCAAAAGCAAAGAAACAAAACAGCTTTCTTTGACTAAATTTAAGGCATCCTTTTACAAATCTCCACCTTGACTTGAATTTTATCCACAGTGAACTTAACTCCACCTTCTCCAAATAAACTTAAGTGCTACGTACATACTCCGATCAAATCCAAGCAATGCTTGAACTTGGTAGTAGGAAGAGACTTTGTTAATATATCCACTGGGTTGTCTGCAGTACCAATCTTTTGAACTAAAACACTTCCTTTTGAGATAATATCACGAACATAATGATACCTGATGTCAATGTCCTTTGTTTTTCCATGAAACATCTGGTCTTTAGTTAGATGTATTGCACTTTGACTATCGCAGACGACAACAGTCACCTGATGATCTGAATTGAGCTCATTGTATAAGTCCCTTAACCAAATAGCCTCTTTGATTGCTTCAGTCACTGCCATGTATGTTAGTGTAAGCCCTAGCCCCAATGCATTGTAACGAAACACTTGAAATTAATAAAATGAGGCATTAGTTTTATCTTTTGTATTCCTGTGCATATCAATTGATAAAACTATCCAAGAATGTCGTTTTGGTTTAAGTTATCATGTGTGAGGCACATGGATTGTAAGACCTTGAAACAAATGAGACATCATTCTAAATATCCCTAGTCAGTCATTGTTATGGGAATAACAAATGAATTAAGACTAGTATGCTCTCTCTGATCTTATGAGTTCTGTCTTACGGATCATTAGGACAAGAGTGTCAATCAGAGATCATAGATACATGTTAAAGAACATGGTATCTGGATTCGATCCGCTCATGAGAACACTACATGGTACAAGTCATAAGTGTTTCTCATATGCAAGTTTTGTATCGGAGTTCTTAGACCTGAAATCTCTATGAAACTCTTTATGAATTACTGTGTACTTTGACATACACCTAACGTGCTCGTAACAGAGTGACAAGTACGGGTATGATTGGGTATGCACTGATTCATGTTAGAGAGCATGAGAGAAGTGAAGGGATTACCCCTCTCGATAAGAGAGAAAAATATCACCGGCCACTTGATCAGTGAACTGAGAAGTGTATGGCCATACCGAGATGAAATAATGAGTAATCATTATTTATCTGAGAGTTCAGTGTTACTGGAATATCAAGAAATGAATTAATGTATATAAGGATGACTAGTTCCATGCCTTATATTAATTCTGATATTTATGGGTAAGGGACTATGCGAAATTGCATTAGGTCACCAAATGCCATATGCATTTTCATTTAATTTGGAATGCTATAATATCTTGCTAGAGAATATATATAGCCTTTGAATTAATTTATTAATTCATTGCCAACATTAAATGGACCTATAGGATCGCACACAAAGCATTGGGCTTAAAATATTTAAATTAAGTATTGGACATTAATTTGGGCTTTTAATTAAAGTCAAATTAATGTATGTAATGGATTATAATATTGCTATTGGGCTTTGGTCCATGAGAGAGAGAAATTCAGCCCATAAGGTTTAATTTCAATTAATTAATTATCTTGTGTTAATTAAGTTAATTGAATATTAAAGCCTAAAGGAATTTAAATTAAATTAAATCACTTATATATTTAATTAAGTGATTTCATTTATTTAAATGTCTTATGTTTTATTTCAAATTTGAATTTAAATTCAAAGGAGTTTAATTCAAAATATATTACTTATCTTTAGGAAGTGATAGAGTTTGAATTAATTATCTTAGGATAGTTGAATTCAGATTAATGACTTGCCAAAGGATAAGCATATATATTAAAAGAAATAAAACCCTAAACCAAATTTTTTGGTGGGATGAATAGTAACTCGTGAATAGTGACTCTCTCTCTCTTAATTCTTTTGTTCAATTTTTCACAAGGAGAAAGGATTGTTCCTCATTCTCTTGTGTTATTGAGCAGTAATAGCAATCTAAAGAAGTACAAAATCAAGTTTTGTAGCTTCAAACTATAACCCTTACACAATACCGAAAAAGAGATCTAGCAATCTCGTTTTAAGCCGACGGTGTAATTGTGTGTGTGAGAATAGAGGGAGTGGCGCAAAAGGCTGTTCCTTGGCATTGGTGATCGAGAACTAAGGTGGATAAAGGCATCTTGGTTGCTGGACATCACAAAATCAAAGAATAAAAGGCATCATCTATTGTAAGTTTCAAAACCCTAAAATTGCATGTTTTCGTTCCTATCTTTGGATATGTATGGTATGTATGATAAAATTTTTATTTTTCCGCTGTGCTATCATGATTATCATACCATGTCATATTCCATCAATGTATTCGGTTTCTGTTGTAGATAATGCAACTGTAGATTGCAATGTAGATTTCCAACTGATAGCACTGTTATCAAATGTAAATACGTAGCCTGTCAAAGATCTCCTTTTATCGAGATCTCCTGCATAGTCAGAATCGACATAACCAACTAAACTGCTATCACCATTACTAAACTCCAAACAAGTATCAACTGAGCCTTTCAAGTATCTTAAAATCCATTTCAACACTTGCTAGTGAACTTTACCAGGATTTGCCATAAATCTACTCACAACACTAACTGCATGAAAAATATCAGGTCGAGAACATACCATGGCATACATGAGACTACCCACTGCATTGGAGTATGAAATATGATCCACGTATTTTTTCTCTTCATCTGTATGTGGTGATAGTGCGACCGAAAGCTTAAAATGAGCAGCTAACGGAGTACTTACAGGCTTTGCATCTTTCATGCCAAAATGCTCCAGAACTTTCTCAACATATTTCCTTTGAGTGAGGAACAACTTTCCTGCTTTTCTGTCCCTCTGAATCTCCATCCCGAGAATCTTCTTTGCTACTCCAAGATCTTTCATCTCAAACTCTTTACTCAACAGAACTTTCATCTTTTTAACTTCAGAAGTATCCTTTGCAGCAATCAACATATCATCAACATATAACAATAAGTATATGAATGACCCATCAACTAACCTTCTGAAGTAAACACAATTGTCATAATTACTCCTTGAAAAATTATTGCTGATCATGAAGGAGTCAAACCTCTTATACCACTGCCTGGGAGACTGCTTAAGTCCGTATAGAGATTTCTTCAGCAAACAAACATGGTCCTCCTTGCCTTCATGCCTAAAGCCTTCTAGCTGTTGCATGTAGATTTGTTCTTCAAGCTCACCATGTAGAAAAGCAGTTTTGACATCTAACTGCTCCAATTCTAAATCATACTTGGCCACCATTGCAAGCAATATGCGAATGGAACAATGTTTTACAACTGGTGAGAAGACATCATTGAAATCCACACCTTGCACTTGTTTGAACCCCTTTGCAACTAAGTGAGCTTTGTATCTTGCTTCTTCAACACCTGGGGTGCCTTCTTTTTTCTTGAAAACCCATTTGCAGTCGATAATCTTCTTTCCTTTTGGTGGTCTAACGAGCTCCCAAGTGCCATTCTTATGCAAGGACTCCATTTCTTCTTTCATAGCTATCAACCATCTATTTGAGTTAGCTCCTGAAATGGCTTCTGAATATGTGGATGGTTCTCCATTATTGTTGATCTCCTCAGCTGCGGACAAAGCATAAGCCATCAAGTTTGCATAATCTTTAAATTTTATTGGCTTGTTTATTTCTCTCATTTCTTTATTTTTGGCAATAGAGTATGATTGCTCTAGTTCAACTGAGTTGGGCTCTGAATCACCTTGCTGAGAGCTGGATGGATGTGAATCCGACTGTGAGGTAGAAACTTGCTGAGCAGGATAGTCTGCAACAACCATCTCCTGCCTCTGACTGGCCTCCTCATGCTTATCAGAATTGCAAGGTACCAAGACTTCATTTTTTGAGTGAAGCATGGAACCTTCGTCAAATGTGACATCTCTGTTGATTATCACTTTGGATAATTTGGGACACCAAAGTTTATATCCATTTACCCCTGATGGATATCCAAGAAAAATGCACTTCTTCGCTCTTGGTGCTAACTTGCCATCATTGACGTGCATGTATGCTGGGCAGCCAAAAATTCTCAAATTTGAATAATCTGCAGGTTTGCCAGACCAAGCTTCTTCTGGAGTCTTGAAGCCAATTGGAACTGTTGGAGAACGATTGACTAAATAGCAAGCCATAGAAACAGCTTCAGCCCAGAAACTCTTTGGTAATCCAGCATTTGAAAGCATACACCATGCTCTCTCAATAAAAGTTATGTTCATGCATTCAACAACTCCATTTTGCTGGGGTGTCATGCGAACTGTGTGATGCCTCACAATGCCTTCATTGTTGCAGAAGTCATTGAACTATTTTGCACAAAACTCCAAGCCATTATCTGTCCTTAGCCTCTTTATTTGCCTTCCTGTCTGCTTCTCTATCATGGTTTTCCATTGCTTGAATGTGAAAAATACCTGATCCTTGTGTTTGAGAAAATAAACCCAAACCTTCCTCGAGAAGTCGTCGATGAAGATAAGCATGTATCTGGCACCACCTTTTGATGGAACTTGTGATGGCCCCCAAAGATCAGAATGGATGTAATCCAAAGCACCTTTGGTTGTGTGGGTACCTGTGCTGAAACTGACACGTTTTTGCTTTCCAAAAACACAGTGCTCGCAAAAATCAAGCTTGCCAGTATTTTGTCCACTCAAAAGACCCTTATTGCTTAACAAGGTCAAGCCCTTCTCGCTCATGTGGCCTAGCCTCATATGCCACAGTTTGGTGATGTCGGTTTTAGACATTTGAGTAGAAATTGCAGCAGCAGCTCCTGTAACTGTGGCTCATTGCAGAATGTAAAGACTTCCAATCTGTCGAGCCTTCATAACCACCAGAGCACCTTTGCTAATTTTCATGACTTCACCTTCACCTGAGTATCTGCACCCACCAGCATCAAGGGTGCTCAGAGAGATGAGATTCTTCTTCATATCAGGAACATGACGAACGTCTGTCAAAGTTCGTATCACGCCATCATGCATCTTGATTTGGATTGTGCCCTTGCCAATAACTTCGCAAGCTGCATCGTTGCCCATCAAAATAACTCCACCTGCAAAAGATTCATATGTGGAGAACCAATTCCTATTGGGACATATGTGATAAGAGCAACCTGAATCCATAATCCAATCAACTTTGAATCTGCACCTTTCACTGTTAGTGACTAAAAGAACATCAAATGTGGACTCATTTTCAGCAACACTAGTTTCAGCGTATTGTTCTTTTCTTTCTTCATTTGATTGTTTATTTTTCAACTTATAACAATCAGCCTTAATGTGCCCTTTTTTATGACAATAGTTACAGATCAAATTTTTATGTCTAGATTTTGACCTAGACTTGCTACCGCCTGAATTCTTATTCTTAGGCCTTCCTTTAGCAACAAGACCTTCTGCTACATTATCATCTTTACTACCGACAATCCCTTTATCAATTATAATTTTAGAGAGTAAAGTTGTCTTAACCTCAGCCAAAGATACGCTATCTTTTCCATAAAGCATTGTGTCCCTAAAACTTTTATATGACTGTGGTAGTGAACACAACAATTTCAAAGCAACATTTTCATCATCAACTTTAGCACCAACATTTTCTAGACTTACTAAAATTGATGTATATTCTTCAAGGTAGGTTTTAATAGAAGTACCTTCCTGCATTTGAAATGTGTAGAACCGCGTCATGTGGTACAGCTTGTCGGTCAGGGTTTTGGACATGTACAAGGACTCCAACTTCGTCCATAAGCCAGCTGCTGTATCTTCATTGATAACCTCCTGAAGAACTTCATTAGACAAACAGAGCTGGATTGTGGAAACTGCCTTGTTAATGATCTCTTCCTTCTTTTCTTCAGTCATTGACTCTGGCATTTTATCCTTTCCCAATAAGGCTTTCTCAAGCCCATTCTGAATTAAGATGGCACGCATCTTAATCTTCCACAAAGAGAAATTTATGTTGCGATCAAATTTCTCAATATCAAATCTTGTAGCTGCCATTGCTTCAAACACGAACTTCAAAATAGCTCCAACTATTCCACGTGAATAGTAACCGTATACATGAATAGTAACCGTATGAATAATATCGTATAAATGAACAGTAACTGTATGTATGAACAGTTATTGTATGGCTGAACAATACTATATACGTGAATAGTATCCAAGAAACTTGGCTCTGATACCAATTTGTTAGGATCGATGCGCTATTTTTGACAATAATTTAATGGCAACAATGAAGAAATAGCCAAAGTATAAAAAAAAATAAAAACACACAAAATTTACGTGCACGGAAGAAGAGGAGCAAAAAATTCACTATGAATAAATAATAATACAAGTAGAGTATCTCTCAACCTAAAACCCAAATATACCCGCTCAGAAAATGCTCTTTAATTAATTAGAGCATTAACTATGCAACTCTCTCAAAATTTTTTCTGTCTTGGTGTAAATGAAGGAGAAGCCTTTTATAGGCAAAAATGGGTAACTACTATGCCACCGAAATTAATGCTAATTTCGGTGGTCTTTGACTAATCAACAAAGCCAACAAAAATTTGCTGCGTTTCTTTGACTAACATTTTCGATGGCTGCACTTCTTGACCAAAAAAAAAGAAAACAAAAAACAAAAGCAAAAGCAAAGAAACAAAACAGCTTTCTTTGACTAAATTCAAGGCATCCTTTTACTGATGCAATGTATAGTTTCTTCTTTGTTTTAAATGCTTAGTGTTAGGAGAGATTAATGCTAGAGTTATTTGGCTAGAGTCATATGCTTATAGTTCTATTTGTGTTTGTTTTTGCAGCTTGATAACTGTAAAAGTGTTGTGGCAACGTGCCAAGTATGTATGTCCCCATCTCCTTGGTTTCTTTATTCAGGTTTAAAGGGAAATTGCAAAGTTGAATTTTGAGTTAGACATTGAAATAGAATATTAAGCACTTGGCTTTATATTCTCCATAACTTTAAAAAAGTGACAGACAACAACAAACACTACTGCAGTCTTTATATATATATATATATATATATAAACCTACTGCAATCTTAGTCCTATTTTTCTCTATGTTTTAGCTACATCTAGCTTATTAGTTTGAGGGATTTCTTGAAATCTCTTTTGGTTTTACTTACATCTATGTTTAGGTACCTTCTTTATTTTCTTTCTTTTATATAATTACATACACTTAATTATTCAATTTGATAAGTTTTAGTGTTTTGCTTTTTTGATTCTGAATTGTCGTGCTTGTACATTGGATTTTGTATTTATAAACATGTTTGCAACGTGGTCCACACATGGGCTGATTCGTTATGCTTGCGGTCATGCGCCTTGGTGCCAAGGGAAGTCACAACAGATAGCAATATTGTCTGTTCATATTTTATTCCTAAATTAACTTTGTCTTTGTATTTTTTTCTAAACCAATGAGAAATGACATTAAACCACTGTATTTTGATATATATGGTTATTAGATATTACCTGCTGCCAAGGAAGAAAGAAAACAATAAGACTATGGTTAAGTTTCTGTTTTGACTTTTGAGATATGAATATAGAAATTTCCAACGGAAATTAGTTCCGAAATTAAGTTTTACCCTCATATATAATATTTTATTATTTTTTAAATATTAATATATTTTGATCACTTTTAAATTTTATTAATTTTGTCAATATTCCAAAAAATGACACATGCTTTAAAAAACATATTTTTTAAAAGAACATTATCGATATTTATTATAAAAAATTTAATCCAATTATGTATTTTTGAATCTTCAGGTAATTTGAATCTTCAGGTAATTAAAGTTATAAAAACACAAGCCATATTTTAATCTTCACGTACACTTATTCCTCAAACTGGCATTTATAATTTTTTTAATTCATGAGCCCATATGTTATCAGTTATTTTTGTATGCTGAGCTATGACGTTGCTTAAATTTGAATCAGGGATACATGCTTGGTAATCCTGTTACATATTTGCATAATGATGAGAATTCAAGAATCAAATGGGGACTTATATCTACAGAACTATATGAGGTAATTTGATTGCTTCAGTTAAAAAACAAGATTATGTTCTTCGTTAGACTACTAGCACAGTTCCCCCATGAAGAACTCTTGCCTTGCTACAGCACTAGAAAAATCACTACAAATCAACCCATACTCATAGGATTTATCTTTAATTCCATTATGCTAGCAAAATTTTTTTATATCCATATATTAGCATGCTCTGCTATATAATGTGCATTACTGGATGTATAATGACATTATTTATCATTTCATTTGCACTAGAAGAACACAGATTTGATATTGAAGGTCTGTATGTCTGGCATTTCAAGTTCCATAGAATTTATCCTGATTTATCTTTATTAAACCAGAAAGTGTTCCCTATTGAATGTTTTTTGACCAAGGCATGAATATGCTTCTGGAATATGCACTTTATTATTAGAATAAATCTTGTAAATAAAATTTTCCTGTTGAATACCTTTTGACAAAGGCATGAATTCTCTTATATTTAGAAAGGATATATCTCTGTATGACAAATCTCTCTCTTTTCATCAATTGAAGTTAGAAGTTAGAATGTAAAATACATAATCTTCGACTATTACTGACTTGCAACATATTACACAGATTTGTGTTGAGTTTGAACAAGAGATGGATCAACGGATCGGATAGATTCAACAGTAGATGGAGATGCAACAATAATTTGTCGAGTAGGAGCAAATGCATATCTATTCATATTATAGTTATAAGTACTATAACATGATATTTTAGACGACATTTATTAATGCTATATATGCATGTATTATTTTAGATATACAATTGACAATTATATCCATTTTGTAACCAAAATTTTCATGAATATATATATTATTATAATAAATGGTGAGTAGTCTATAAATATAAATTTGTTCTCTTGTAGTTTATTGTTTAAATTATTAAATTTTTATATTAATTTAATAAATTAAAAATTAATTTCAATTTAGCGAGTAATTCGCATGTCTGAACAGTAGTTATTTAGCATGAACAATGTCATAACAATATTGCGATGAAAACACTATCGATGCCAAAATTTAGCGTAACAATGTTATAGCAATATTGCTACAAAATATTGTCGTTGCAAAATTTAGCGTGAATAATGTCGTAGCAATATTGCTACGAAAATACTGTCGTTGCAGAATTTAGCGTGAACAATGTCGTAGCAATATTGCTACGAAAATACCGTCGTCACAAAAATTTAGCATGAACAATATCGTAGCAATTTGGCAACAAATATGCCATCGTCGCAAAATTTAGCGTGAACATTGTCGTAGCAATTTAGCAAGCGAAAATAATTTTGTTGCAAAATTTAGCTAGAACATTGTCGTAGCAAAATAACGACAAATATTTAGCAATAACGCTTAGGTTCTCGCTAAAATTTTGCGATGACTTCTTGTTGTAGCTAAATTTTGCTACAACGACTTTTGTTTTAAAATTAAGGTCGTCGCTAAACTGATTTAGCGATGAAAAAACATCAGTTAGCGACATTTTTTTCATCGCTATTTTTCATTTTTTTAGTAGTGGGTAGAGAGAAGGGTTTTGCAGCAACCTAGGATGGAAACAAGAGAGATAGAAAGGAAGGAAGAGGAAATAACAAAAACAAGCTATGGGAAACTTTTTATAGTTGTTGTGTGTGTTTGATATGAATATGGTGTTATTAATGAGATAGTGATCTACAACATGTTATTATCATGAAAAACTAAGGTTAAACATGATTGAAAATCAGAATTAGGAAGTTTTCTTGAGGATGGTGAAAACTGTTTCATAGTTCACACTGACCAGTCAGCACGAATTTGATGATATCTTAAGTTATATTGATTGGAATTGAGAAATTCAAATTGTATATGAAACTAGACTCACATATATTCATTTCATATGAAGAACATAGAACTTGAATCAATTTACATGATAGAGAAAAATAGGCTTGAATCCGGTTTTGGATGGCTGCCCTGACACTGGGAGCAGTTGGTGGTTTTTATGAGATATCTGGAGATATAAAAGTCTGATTGATATGATTTTTTATGTTTTAGAAACTAGAAACATAGGGATAAAACTTTGTAGAAGATAACTTTGTCATAAAAAAGTTGTTTGGTATGTCTAAATTGTTGTACAAATTGAATTTCTTAACCAGTTTACATGATTCTGTGAGCAGAGGAATAGTCGTTTGGGCCATAGCCGACTGTCGCAAGCGCAACTATTGCTGCGAGTGCGACAACAAGCGCCTTGTCCCCTATACTTGCCTATTTTTCTCCTTTTTCCACTATAGTAGACTACCCTCATATGTTGCTTCTATAACCGGACATAATAGACCTTATAATACGAGCATACATGAATGATAAACACAAATATATATGAAAATGTATCAAAGTAGTATGAGTGGGCATGATGAATTTGGTAATAATCGTGACCCTCCTTCATAGTTCAAACTTAAAATTATAAGATTCCATATGAGGCCTAAAGTTATTTTTAACTCTTCCTAAGCCATATAAATTATATTAAATATTGATAATGTATATCAATCACTATATACATTATATAATGAAATGCAAAGGCAATGTTTATGATATAGTATACGATACTTATTCGAATGTGAATTTGTAAATATAGTATAATTATACAGTAGTGATTGTTGTGTATATTGTGACAATTGGGAACTATAGTATATTATATTATTTTGCATTATTCTACTTTATAGTGGAATGCAATAGTATGAGTTAATGACATATGAAATGTGATTATTTGCCTGCACATAGAACTTGGTGGTGGATAAATTGACATGCCTATAGGGTTACAGTTGCAGCTGCTATAGGTTAACCCCGTTTGGGTCTTTATTTGTCCCCGGTTGGGGACCACAGGCTTAACCTAGTTGGGTCCACACGTTTGATACCTTCGGGTATCTATATGAGCAATACCTACGGGTATTTATATATTTGATTCCTACGGATATCTACAACATCGTTATCCATACCCATAGGACTTTAGCAGGCAATTTATAGTATAAAATAAACAGTTATGAATACATGTGTAATGATGATAGAGACTTAAATATTCATTATATATATGATTGTTATAAGTTAAGTATAATTTGTGGATTTATAGTGTAATTCTTGCATATTGACTATTATATCTTGATAATATTTATCGTATGCTTGGTAACAACCACTGTGAGTGGTTGTTCATATAGTTATTGTTCTTCACTAAATTTTATAGCTTAGCACGTGTGTTTATTCATGTAGGTACTTGAAGTCAAGATGCTTTCTGTTGGGGACAAGAGCTGCTATTGTAAAGCCAACTCTAGAGATAGGAGAGAGTCAATTATAAGTGTAATTTATTTTTTTCTTGTATTTATCATATTGTACTGAAAAATAGTTTAGTTGATTATATATAGAGTAATTAATGCAATGTTTTATAATTTATCATAATATATTAAGATATGCATGTGTATACAATAGTAATAACCCCCACAACCCA
>JBBPFJ010000667.1:0-22891 GCA_037975025.1 Excoecaria agallocha | reverse complement strand
AAAATGCAAATGTTTACCCCTTTAAGTTTTTGGTGAAAAACTGACCCAATGGTGAAAAACTGACCCAAAATGGAAAGGGGTGCCCCTATAAGATTTTGGTGAAAAACGGACCCAAAATGCAAAGGGGTACCCCTTTGAGTTTTTGGTGAAAAACTGACCCAAAATGCAAATGGGTACCATTATGTGTTTTTGGTGAAAAACTGACCCAAAATGCAAAGGGGTACCCCTTTGAGTTTTTAGCTAAAAAACTGACCCAAAATAGAAAGGGGTACCCCTATGAGTTTTTGGTGAAAAAATATCCCAAAATGAAAATGGGTACCCCAATGAGTTTTTGGTGAAAAACTAACCCAAAATGGAAAGGGGTACCCCTATGTGTTTTTGGCTAAAAAACTGACCCAAAATGCAAAGGGGTACCCTATGCGTTTTTGGCTAAAAAACTGACCCAAAATGCTAAGGGGAACCCCTATGAGTTTTAGATGAAAAAATGACCAAAAATGCAACGGGGTACCCCTTTGAATTATTGGCTAAAAACTGACCCAAAATGCAATGGGGTACCCTTACGAGTTTTTGGTGAAAAATATCCCAAAATGCAAATGGGTACCCATATTAGATTTTGGTGAAAAACTGACCCAAAATGCAAAGGGGTACCCCAATGAGTTTTTGGCTGAAAAACTGACCCAAATTGCAAAGGGGTACCCCTTAGAGTTTTTGGCTGAAAAATTGACCAAAAATGCAAAGGGGTACCCCTATGAGTTTTTGGCGAAAAACTGACCCAAAATGCAAATGGGTACCCCTATGAATTTTTTGTGAAAAACTGACCCAAAATGCAAAGGGGTACCCCTTTGAATTTTTGGCTGAAAAGCTGTCCCAAAATGCAAAGGGGTACCACTATTAGTTTTTGGTGAAAAACTGACCAAAAATGCAAAGGGGTACCCCTATGAGTTTTTGTTGAAAAACTGGCCGAAAATGCTAATGGGTACCCCTTTGAGTTTTTGGATGAAAAACTTACCCAAATTGCAAATGGGTACCATTATGAGTTTTTGGTAAAAAACTGACCCAAAATGCAAAGGGGTACCCCTATGAGTTTTTGGTGAAAAACTGACCCAAAATGCAAATGTGTACCCCTTTAAGTTTTTGGTGAAAAACTGACCAAAAATGGAAAGGGGTGCCCCTATAAGATTTTGGAGAAAAACGGACCCAAAATGCAAAGGGGTACCCCTTTGAGTTTTTGGTGAAAAACAGACCCAAAATGCAAATGGGTACCATTATGTGTTTTTGGTGAAAAACTGACCCAAAATGCAAAGGGGTACCCATGTGAGTTTTTGGCTAAAAAACTGACCCAAAATACAAAGGGGTACCCCTATAAGTTTTTGGTGAAAAAATAACCCAAAATTAAAATGGGTACCGCAATGAGTTTTTTGTGAAAAACTGACCCAAAATGGAAAGGGTTACCCCTATGTGTTTTTGGCTAAAAAACTGACCCAAAATGCAAAGGGGTACCCCTATGAGTTTTTGATGGTAGAAAACTGACCAAAAATGCAACGGGGTACCCCTTTGAATTATTGGCTAAAAACTGACCCAAAATGCAATGGGGTACCCTTACGAGTTTTTGGTGAAAAAATAACACAGAATGCAAATGGGTACCCATATGAGATTTTGGTGAAAAACTGACCCAAAATGCAAAGGGGTACCCCAATGAGTTTTTGGCTGAAAAATTGACCCAAATTGCAAATGGGTACCCCTTAGAGTTTTTGGCTGAAAAATTGACCAAAAATGCAAAGGGGTACCCCTATGAGTTTTTTGTGAAAAACTGACCCAAAATGCAAAGGGGTACCCCTTTGAGTTTTTGGCTGAAAAGCTGTCCCAAAATGCAAAGGGGCACCACTATTACTTTTTGGTGAAAAACTGATCAAAAATGCAAAGGAGTACCCCTATGACTTTTTGTTGAAAAACTGACCGAAAATGCTAATGGGTACCCCTATGAGTTTTTGGCTGAAAAACTTACCCAAATTGCAAATGGGTACCATTATGAGTTTTTGGTAAAAAACTGACCCAAAATGCAAAGGGGTACCCCTATGAGTTTTTGGTGAAAAACTGACCCAAAATGCAAATGTGTACCCCTTTAAGTTTTTGGTGAAAAACTGACCAAAAATGGAAAGGGGTGCCCCTATAAGATTTTGGAGAAAAACGGACCCAAAATGCAAAGGGGTACCCCTTTGAGTTTTTGGTGAAAAACAGACCCAAAATGCAAATGGGTACCATTATGTGTTTTTGGTGAAAAACTGACCCAAAATGCAAAGGGGTACCCATGTGAGTTTTTGGCTAAAAAACTGACCCAAAATACAAAGGGGTACCCCTATAAGTTTTTGGTGAAAAAATAACCCAAAATTAAAATGGGTACCGCAATGAGTTTTTTGTGAAAAACTGACCCAAAATGGAAAGGGTTACCCCTATGTGTTTTTGGCTAAAAAACTGACCCAAAATGCAAAGGGGTACCCCTATGAGTTTTTGATGAAAAACTGACCAAAAATGCAACGGGGTACCCCTTTGAATTATTGGCTAAAAGCTGACCCAAAATGCAATGGGGTACCCTTACGAGTTTTTGGTGAAAAAATAACACAGAATGCAAATGGGTACCCATATGAGATTTTGGTGAAAAACTGACCCAAAATGCAAAGGGGTACCCCAATGAGTTTTTGGCTGAAAAATTGACCCAAATTGCAAATGGGTACCCCTTAGAGTTTTTGGCTGAAAAATTGACCAAAAATGCAAAGGGGTACCCCTATGAGTTTTTTGTGAAAAACTGACCCAAAATGCAAAGGGGTACCCCTTTGAGTTTTTGGCTGAAAAGCTGTCCCAAAATGCAAAGGGGCACCACTATTACTTTTTGGTGAAAAACTGATCAAAAATGCAAAGGAGTACCCCTATGACTTTTTGTTGAAAAACTGACCGAAAATGCTAATGGGTACCCCTATGAGTTTTTGGCTGAAAAACTTACCCAAATTGCAAATGGGTACCATTATGAGTTTTTGGTAAAAAACTGACCCAAAATGCAAAGGGGTACCCCTATGAGTTTTTGGTGAAAAACTGACCCAAAATGCAAATGTGTACCCCTTTAAGTTTTTGGTGAAAAACTGACCAAAAATGGAAAGGGGTGCCCCTATAAGATTTTGGTGAAAAACGGACCCAAAATGCAAAGGGGTACCCCTTTGAGTTTTTGGTGAAAAACTGACCCAAAATGCAAATGGGTACCATTATGTGTTTTTGGTGAAAAACTGACCCAAAATGCAAAGGGGTACCCCTGTGAGTTTTTGGCTAAAAAACTGGCCCAAAATACAAAGGGGTACCCCTATGAGTTTTTGGTGAAAAAATAACCCAAAATGAAAATGGGTACCGCAATGAGTTTTTGGTGAAAAACTGACCCAAAATGGAAAGGGTTACCCCTATGTGTTTTTGGCTAAAAAACTGACCCAAAATGCAAAGGGGTACTATGCGTTTTTGGCTAAAAAACTGACCCAAAATGCAAAGGGGTACCCCTATGAGTTTTTGATGAAAAACTGACCAAAAATGCAACGGGGTACCCCTTTGAATTATTGGCTAAAAACTGACCCAAAATGCAATGGGGTACCCTTACGAGTTTTTGGTGAAAAAATAACACAAAATGCAAATGGGTACCCATATGAGATTTTGGTGAAAAACTGACCCAAAATGCAAAGGGGTACCCCAATGAGTTTTTGGCTGAAAAATTGACCCAAATTGCAAATGGGTACCCCTTAGAGTTTTTGGCTGAAAAATTGACCAAAAATGCAAAGGGGTACCCCTATGAGTTTTTTGTGAAAAACTGACCCAAAATGCAAAGGGGTACCCCTTTGAGTTTTTGGCTGAAAAGCTGTCCCAAAATGCAAAGGGGTACCACTATTAGTTTTTGGTGAAAAACTGACCAAAAATGCAAAGGAGTACCCCAATGAGTTTTTGTTGAAAAACTGACCGAAAATGCTAAAGGGTACCCCTATGAGTTTTTGGCTGAAAAACTTACCCAAATTGCAAATGGGTACCATTATGAGTTTTTGGTAAAAAACTGACCCAAAATGCAAAGGGATACCCCTATGAGTTTTTGGTGAAAAACTGACCCAAAATGCAAATGTGTACCCCTTTAAGTTTTTGGTGAAAAACTGACCAAAAATGGAAAGGGGTGCCCCTATAAGATTTTGGTGAAAAACGGACCCAAAATGCAAAGGGGTACCCCTTTGAGTTTTTGGTGAAAAACTGACCCAAAATGCAAATGGGTACCATTATGTGTTTTTGGTGAAAAACTGACCCAAAATGCAAAGGGGTGCCCCTGTGAGTTTTTGGCTAAAAAACTGACCCAAAATACAAAGGGGTACCCCTATGAGTTTTTGGTGAAAAAATAACCCAAAATGAAAATGGGTACCGCAATGAGTTTTTGGTGAAAAACCGACCCAAAATGGAAAGGGTTACCCCTATGTGTTTTTGGCTAAAAAACTGACCCAAAATGCAAAGGGGTACTATGCATTTTTGGCTAAAAAACTGACCCAAAATGCAAAGGGGTACCCCTATGAGTTTTTGGCTGAAAAACTGACCCAAATTGCAAAGGGGTACCCCTTAGAGTTTTTGGCTGAAAAATGGACCCAAAATGCAAAGGGTTACCCCTACGAGTTTTTGGTGAAAAACTGACCCAAAATGCAAATAGGTACCCCTATAAGTTTTTTGTGAAAAACTGACCCAAAATGCAAAGGGGTACCCCTTTGAGTTTTTGGATGAAAAGCTGTCCCAAAATGCAAAGGGGTACCACTATTAGTTTTTTGTGAAAAACTGACCAAAAATGCAAAGGGGTACCCCTATGAGTTTTTGGTGAAAAACTGACCCAAAATGCTAATGGGTACCCCTATGAGTTTTTGGCTTAAAAACTTACCCAAATTGCAAATGGGTACCATTATGAGTTTTTGGTGAAAAACTGACCCAAAATGCAAAGGGGTACCCCTATGTATTTTTGGTGAAAAAATAACCCAAAATGAAAATGGGTACCCCAATGAGTTTTTGGTGTAAAACTGACCCAAAATGGAAAAACTGACCCAAAATGCAAATGTGTACCCCTTTAAGTTTTTGGTGAAAAACTGACCCAAAATGGAAAGGGGTGCCATTATAAGATTTTGGTGAAAAACGGACCCAAAATGCAATGGGGTACGCCTTTGAGCTTTTGGTGAAAAACTGACCCAAAATGCAAATGGGTACCATTATGTGTATTTGGTGAAAAACTGACCCAAAATGCAAAGGTGTACCCCTGTGAGTTTTTGGCTAAAAAACTGACCCAAAATACAAAGGGGTACCCCAATGTGTTTTTGGTGAAAAACTGACCCAAAATGAAAATGGGTACCCAATGAGTTTTTGGTGAAAAACCGACCCAAAATGGAAAGGGGTACCCCCATGTGCTTTTGGCAAAAAAACTGACCCAAAATGCAAAAGGGTACCCTATGCATTTTTGGCTAAAAAACTTACCCAAAATGCAAAGGGGTACCCCTATGAGTTTTTGATGAAAAACTGACCAAAAATGCAATGGGGTACCCCTTTGAAATATTGGCTAAAAACTGACCCAAAATGCAATGGGGTACCCTTATGAATTTTTGGTGAAAAACTGACCCAAAATGCAAAGGGGTACCCCTATGAATTTTTGGCTGAATAACTGACCCAAAATGCAAAGTGGTACCCCTATGAGTTTTTGGTGAAAATCTGACCCAAAATGCAAAGGGGTACCCCTATGAGTTTTTGGCTTAAAAACTGACCCAAAATGCAAAAGGGTACCCCTATTAGTTTTTGGTTGAAAAATTCACCCAAAATGCAAAGGGGTACCCCTATATGTTTTTGGCTGAATAACTGACCCAAAATGCAAAGTGGTACTCCTATGAGTTTTTGGCTGAATAACTGACCCAAAATGCAAAGGGGTACCCCTATGAGTTTTTGGTGAAAATCTGACCCAAAATGCAAAGGGGTACCCCCTATGAGTTTTTGGCTGAATAACTGACCCAAAATGCAAAGGGGTACCCCTATGAGTTTTTTGTGAAAAACTGACCCAAAATGCAAAGGGGTACCCCTATGAGTTTTTTGTGAAAAACTGACCCTACCCCTATGAGTTTTTGGTGAAAAACTGACCCAAAATGCAAAGGGGTACCCTTATGAGTTTTTGGTTGAAAAATTCACCCAAAATGCGGAGGGGTACCTCTATGAGTTTTTGGCTGAATAACTGACCCAAAATGCAAAGGGGTACCCCTATGAGTTTTTGGTGAAAAACTGACCCAAAATGCAAAGGGGTACCCCTATATGTTTTTGGCTGAATAACTGACCCAAAATGCAAAGGGGTACCCCTATGAGTTTTTGGTGAAAAACTGACCCAAAATGCAAAGGGGTACCCCTATGAGTTTTTGGTTGAAAAATTCACCCAAAATGCAAAGGGGTACCCCTATGAGTTTTTGGCTGAATAACTGACCCAAAATGCAAAGTGGTACCCCTATGAGTTTTTGGCTGAATAACTGACCCAAAATGCAAAGGGGTACCCCTATGAGTTTTTGGTGAAAAACTGACCCAAATTGCAAAGGGGTACCCCTATATGTTTTTGGCTGAATAACTGACCCAAAATGCAAAGGGGTACCCCTATGAGTTTTTGGTGAAAAACTGACCCAAAATGCAAGGGGTACCCCTATGAGTTTTTGGCTGAATAACTGACCCAAAATGCAAAGTGGTACCCTTATGAGTTTTTGGCTGAATAATTGACCCAAAAATGCAAAGGGGTACCCCCTATGATGAGTTTTTTGTGAAAATCTGACCCAAAATGCAATGGGGTACCCTTATGAGTTTTTGGCTAAAAAACTGACCCAAAATGCAAAGCGGTACCCCTATGAGTTTTTGGTTGAAAAATTCACCCAAAATGCAAAGGGGTACCCCTATATGTTTTTGGCTGAATAACTGACCCAAAATGCAAAGGAGTACCCCTATGAGTTTTTGGTGAAAAACTGACCCAAAATGCAAAGGGGTACCCTATGGGTTTTTGGCTAAAAAACTGACCCAAAATGCAAAGGGTTACCCCTATGAGTTTTTGGTGAAAAACTTACCCAAAATGCAAAGGGGTACCCCTATGACTTTTTGGTTGAAAAATTCACCCAAAATGCAAAGGGTTACCCCTATGAGTTTTTGGCTGAATAACTGACCCAAAATGCAAAGGGGTACCCCTATAAGTTTTTGGTGAAAAACTGACCCAAAATGCAAAGGGGTACCCCTAT
This sequence comes from Excoecaria agallocha, assembly GCA_037975025.1. NCBI lineage: Eukaryota > Viridiplantae > Streptophyta > Magnoliopsida > Malpighiales > Euphorbiaceae > Excoecaria > Excoecaria agallocha. The sequence continues at coordinate 15,599 of JBBPFJ010000667.1, read as the reverse complement.
ATGTTTTTGGCTGAATAACTGACCCAAAATGCAAAGGGGTACCCCTATGAGTTTTTGGTGAAAAACTGACCCAAAATGCAAAGGGGTACCCCTATGAGTTTTTGGCTGAATAACTGACCCAAAATGCAAAGTGGTACCCTTATGAGTTTTTGGCTGAATAACTGACCCAAAATGCAAAGGGGTACCCCCTATGATGAGTTTTTTGTGAAAATCTGACCCAAAATGCAATGGGGTACCCTTATGAGTTTTTGGCTAAAAAACTGACCCAAAATGCAAAGCGGTACCCCTATGAGTTTTTGGTTGAAAAATTCACCCAAAATGCAAAGGGGTACCCCTATATGTTTTTGGCTGAATAACTGACCCAAAATGCAAAGGAGTACCCCTATGAGTTTTTGGTGAAAAACTGACCCAAAATGCAAAGGGGTACCCTATGGGTTTTTGGCTAAAAAACTGACCCAAAATGCAAAGGGTTACCCCTATGAGTTTTTGGTGAAAAACTTACCCAAAATGCAAAGGGGTACCCCTATGACTTTTTGGTTGAAAAATTCACCCAAAATGCAAAGGGTTACCCCTATGAGTTTTTGGCTGAACAACTGACCCAAAATGCAAAGGGGTACCCCTATAAGTTTTTGGTGAAAAACTGACCCAAAATGCAAAGGGGTACCCCTATATGTTTTTGGCTGAATAACTGACCCAAAATGCAAAGGGGTACCCCTATGAGTTTTTGGTGAAAAACTGACCCAAAATGCAAAGGGGTACCCTATGGGTTTTTGGCTAAAAAACTGACCAAAAATGCCAAGGGTTACCCCTATGAGTTTTTGGTAAAAAAATGACCCAAAATGCAAAGGCGTACCCCTATGTGTTTTTGGTTGAAAAATTCACCCAAAATGCAAAGAGGTACCCCTATGAGTTTTTGGTTAAAAAATTCACCCAAATTGCAAAGGCGTATCCCTATGAATTTTTGGTTTAAAAATTCACCCAAAATAAAAAGGGGTACCCATATGAGTTTTTGGTGAAAACAGACCCAAAATGCAAAGGGGTACCCCTATGAGTTTTTGGTGAAAAACTGACCCAAAATGCAAAGGGGTACCCCTATGAGTTTTTGGTGAAAAACTGACCCAAAATGCAAAGGGGTACCCTTATGAGTTTTTGGTTGAAAAATTCACCCAAAATGCGAAGGGGTACCCCTATGAGTTTTTGGCTGAATAACTGACCCAAAATGCAAAGGGGTACCCCTATGAGTTTTTGGTGAAAAACTGACCCAAAATGCAAAGGGGTACCCCTATATGTTTTTGGCTAAGTAACTGACCCAAAATGCAAAGGGGTACCCCTATGAGTTTTTGGTGAAAAACTGACCCAAAATGCAAAGGGGTACCCCTATGAGTTTTTGGTTGAAAAATTCACCCAAAATGCAAAGGGGTACCCCTATGAGTTTTTGGCTGAATAACTGACCCAAAATGCAAAGTGGTACTCCTATGAGTTTTTGGCTGAATAACTGACCCAAAATGCAAAGGGGTACCCCTATGAGTTTTTGGTGAAAATCTGACCCAAAATGCAAAGGGGTACCCCTATGAGTTTTTGGTTGAAAAATTCACCCAAAATGCAAAGGGGTACCCCTATGAGTTTCTGGCTGAATAACTGACCCAAAATGCAAAGTGGTACCCCTATGAGTTTTTGGCCGAATAACTGACCCAAAATGCAAAGGGGTACCCCTATGAGTTTTTGGTGAAAATCTGACCCAAAATGCAAAGGGGTACCCCTATGAGTTTTTGGCTTAAAAACTGACCCAAAATGCAAAAGGGTACCCCTATGAGTTTTTGGTTGAAAAATTCACCCAAAATGCAAAGGGGTACCCCGATATGTTTTTGGCTGAATAACTGACCCAAAATGCAAAGGGGTACCCCTATGAGTTTTTGGTGAAAAACTGACCCAAAATGCAAAGGGGTACCCCTATGAGTTTTTGGCTAAAAAATTGACCCAAAATGCAAAGGGTTACCCCTATGAGTTTTTGGTAAAAAAATGAGCCAAAATGCAAAGGGTTACCCCTATGAGTTTTTGGTTGAAAAATTCACCCAAAATGAAAAGGGGTACCCATATGAGTTTTTGGTGAAAAACTGACCCAAAATGCAAAGGGGTACCCTATGAGTTTTTGGTGAAAAACTGACCCAAAATGCAAAGGGGTACCCCTATGAGTTTTTGGTTGAAAAATTCACCCAAAATGCAAAAGGGTACCCCTATGAGTTTTTGGCTGAATAACTGACCCAAAATGCAAAGTGGTACCCCTATGAGTTTTTAGCTGAATAACTGACCCAAAATGCAAAGGGGTACCCCTATGAGTTTTTTGTGAAAATCTGACCCAAAATGCAAAGGGGTACCCCTATGAGTTTTCGGCTAAAAAACTGACCCAAAATGCAAAGGGTTACCCCTATGAGTTTTTGGTAAAAAAAATGACCCAAAATGCAAAGGGGTACCCCTATGATTTTTTGGTTGAAAAATTCACCCAAAATGCAAAGGGGTACCCCTATGAGTTTTTGGTTGAAAAATTCACCCAAAATGCAAAGGGGTACCCCTATGAGTTTTTGGTGAAAAACTGACCCAAAATGCAAAGGGGTACCCCTATGAGTTTTTGGTTGAAAAATTCACCCAAAATGCAAAGGGGTACCCCTGTGAGTTTTTGGCTGAATAACTGACCCAAAATGCAAAGTGGTACCCTTATGAGTTTTTGGCTGAATAACTGACCCAAAATGCAAAGGGGTACCCCTATGATGAGTTTTTGGTGAAAATCTGACCCAAAATGCAATGGGGTACCCCTATGCGTTTTTGGCTAAAAAACTGACCCAAAATGCAAAGGGTTACCCCTATGAGTTTTTGGTAAAAAAATGACCCAAAATGCAAAGGGGTACCCCTATGAGTTTTTGGTTGAAAAATTCACCGAAAATGCAAAGAGGTACCCTTATGAGTTTTTGGTTAAAAAATTCACCCAAAATGCAAAGGCGTATCCCTTTGAGTTTTTGGTTGAAAAATTCACCCAAAATAAAAAGGGGTACCCATATGAGTTTTTTGTGAAAAACTAACCTAAAATGCAAAGGGGTACCCCTATGAGTTTTTGGTGAAAAACTGACCCGAAATGCAAAGGGGTACCCCTATGAGTTTTTGGTGAAAAACTGACCCGAAATGCAAAGGGGTACCCCTATGAGTTTTTGGCTGAATAACTGACCAAAATGCAAAGTGGTACCCTTATGAGTTTTTGGCTGAATAACTGACCCAAAATGCAAAGGGGTACCCCTATGATGTGTTTTTGGTGAAAATCTGACCCAAAATGCAATAGGGTACCCTTATGAGTTTTTGGCTAAAAAGCTGACCCAAAATGCAAAGGGGTACCCCTATGAGTTTTTGGTTGAAAAATTCACCCAAAATGCAAAGGGGTACCCCTATGAGTTTTTGGTTGAAAAATTCACCCAAAATGCAAAGAGGTACCCCTATGAGTTTTTGGTTAAAAAATTCACCCAAAATGCAAAGGCGTATCCCTTTGAGTTTTTGGTTGAAAAATTCACCCAAAATAAAAAGGGGTACCCATATGAGTTTTTGGTGAAAAACTAACCCAAAATGCAAAGGGGTACCCCTATGAGTTTCTGGTTGAAAAATTCACCCAAAATGCAAAGGGGTACCCCTGTGAGTTTTTGGCTGAATAACTGACCCAAAATGCAAAGTGGTACCCTTATGAGTTTTTGGCTGAATAACTGACCCAAAATGCAAAGGGGTACCCCTATGATGTGTTTTTGGTGAAAATCTGACCCAAAATGCAATGGGGTACCCTTATGAGTTTATGGCTAAAAAACTGACCCAAAATGCAAAGGGCTACCCCTATGAGTTTTTAGCTGAATAACTGACCCAAAATGCAAAGGGGTACCCCTATGAGTTTTTGGTGAAAATCTGACCCAAAATGTAAAGGGGTACCCCTATGAGTTTTCGGCTAAAAAACTGACCCAAAATGCAAAGGGTTACCCCTATGAGTTTTTGGTAAAAAAATGACCCAAAATCCAAAGGGGTACCCCTATGATTTTTTGGTTGAAAAATTCACCCAAAATGCAAAGGGGTACCCCTTTGAGTTTTTGGTTGAAAAATTCACCCAAAATAAAAAGGGGTACCCATATGAGTTTTTGGTGAAAAACTAACCCAAAATGCAAAGGGGTACCCCTATGAGTTTCTGGTTGAAAAATTCACCCAAAATGCAAAGGGGTACCCCTATGAGTTTATGGCTGAATAACTGACCCAAAATGCAAAGGGGTACCCCTATGATGTGTTTTTGGTGAAAATCTGACCCAAAATGCAATGGGGTACCCTTATGAGTTTATGGCTAAAAAACTGACCCAAAATGCAAAGGGCTACCCCTATGAGTTTTTAGCTGAATAACTGACCCAAAATGCAAAGGGGTACCCTATGGGTTTTTGGCTAAAAAACTGACCCAAAATGCAAAGGGGTACCCCTATGAGTTTTTGGTAAAAAAATGAGCCAAAATGCAAAGGGGTACCCCTATGAGTTTTTGGTTGAAAAATTCACCGAAAATGCAAAGAGGTACCCCTATGAGTTTTTGGTTAAAAAATTCACCCAAAATGCAAAGGGGTACCCCTATGAGTTTTTGGTGAAAAACTGACCCAAAATGCAAAGGGGTACCCTATGGGTTTTTGGCTAAAAAACTGACCCAAAATGCAAAGGGTTACCCCTATGAGTTTTTGGTAAAAAAATGAGCCAAAATGCAAAGGGGTACCCCTATGAGTTTTTGGTTGAAAAATTCACCGAAAATGCAAAGAGGTACCCCTATGAGTTTTTGGTTAAAAAATTCACCCAAAATGCAAAGGGGTACCCCTATGAGTTTTTGGCTGAATAACTGACCCAAAATGCAAAGTGGTACCCCTATGAGTTTTTGGCCGAATAACTGACCCAAAATGCAAAGGGGTACCCCTATGAGTTTTTGGTGAAAATCTGACCCAAAATGCAAAGGGGTACCCCTATGAGTTTTTGGCTTAAAAACTGACCCAAAATGCAAAGGGGTACCCCTATGATGTGTTTTTGGTGAAAATCTGACCCAAAATGCAATGGGGTACCCTTATGAGTTTATGGCTAAAAAACTGACCCAAAATGCAAAGGGGTACCCTTATGAGTTTTTGGCTGAATAACTGACCCAAAATGCAAAGGGGTACCCCTATGATGTGTTTTTAGTGAAAATCTGACCCAAAATGCAATGGGGTACCCTTATGAGTTTATGGCTAAAAAACTGACCCAAAATGCAAAGGGCTACCCCTATGAGTTTTTAGCTGAATAACTGACCCAAAATGCAAAGGGGTACCCCTATGCGTTTTTGGTTGAAAAATTCACCGAAAATGCAAAGAGGTACCCCTATGAGTTTTTGGTTAAAAAATTCACCCAAAATGCAAAGGCGTATCCCTTTGAGTTTTTGGTTGAAAAATTCACCCAAAATAAAAAGGTGTACCCATATGAGTTTTTGGTGAAAAACTAACCTAAAATGCAAAGGGGTACCCCTATGAGTTTTTGGTGAAAAACTGACCCGAAATGCAAAGGGGTACCCCTATGAGTTTTTGGTGAAAAACTGACCCGAAATGCAAAGGGGTACCCCTATGAGTTTTTGGCTGAATAACTGACCCAAAATGCAAAGTGGTACCCTTATGAGTTTTTGGCTGAATAACTGACCCAAAATGCAAAGGGGTACCCCTATGATGTGTTTTTGGTGAAAATCTGACCCAAAATGCAATAGGGTACCCTTATGAGTTTTTGGCTAAAAAGCTGACCCAAAATGCAAATGGGTACCCCTATGAGTTTTTGGTTGAAAAATTCACCCAAAATGCAAAGGGGTACCCCTATTAGTTTTTGGTTGAAAAATTCACCCAAAATGCAAAGAGGTACCCCTATGAGTTTTTGGTTAAAAATTCACCCAAAATGCAAAGGCGTATCCCTTTGAGTTTTTGGTTGAAAAATTCACCCAAAATAAAAAGGGGTACCCATATGAGTTTTTGGTGAAAAACTAACCCAAAATGCAAAGGGGTACCCCTATGAGTTTCTGGTTGAAAAATTCACCCAAAATGCAAAGGGGTACCCCTGTGAGTTTTTGGCTGAATAACTGACCCAAAATGCAAAGTGGTACCCTTATGAGTTTTTGGCTGAATAACTGACCCAAAATGCAAAGGGGTACCCCTATGATGTGTTTTTGGTGAAAATCTGACCCAAAATGCAATGGGGTACCCTTATGAGTTTATGGCTAAAAAACTGACCCAAAATGCAAAGGGCTACCCCTATGAGTTTTTAGCTGAATAACTGACCCAAAATGCAAAGGGGTACCCCTATGAGTTTTTGGTGAAAATCTGACCCAAAATGCAAAGGGGTACCCCTATGAGTTTTCGGCTAAAAAACTGACCCAAAATGCAAAGGGTTACCCCTATGAGTTTTTGGTAAAAAAATGACCCAAAATCCAAAGGGGTACCCCTATGATTTTTTGGTTGAAAAATTCACCGAAAATGCAAAGGGGTACCCCTATGAGTTTTTGGTTGAAAAATTCACCCAAAATGCAAAGGGGTACCCCTATGAGTTTTTGGTGAAAAACTGACCCAAAATGCAAAGGGGTACCCTATGGGTTTTTGGCTAAAAAACTGACCCAAAATGCAAAGGGTTACCCCTATGAGTTTTTGGTAAAAAAATGAGCCAAAATGCAAAGGGGTACCCCTATGCGTTTTTGGCTAAAAAACTGACCCAAAATGCAAAGGGTTACCCCTATGAGTTTTTGGTAAAAAAATGACCCAAAATGCAAAGGGGTACCCCTATGAGTTTTTGGTTGAAAAATTCACCGAAAATGCAAAGAGGTACCCCTATGAGTTTTTGGTTAAAAAATTCACCCAAAATGCAAAGGGGTACCCCTATGAGTTTTTGGCTGAATAACTGACCCAAAATGCAAAGTGGTACCCCTATGAGTTTTTGGCCGAATAACTGACCCAAAATGCAAAGGGGTACCCCTATGAGTTTTTGGTGAAAATCTGACCCAAAATGCAAAGGGGTACCCCTATGAGTTTTTGGCTTAAAAACTGACCCAAAATGCAAAGGGGTACCCCTATGATGTGTTTTTGGTGAAAATCTGACCCAAAATGCAATGGGGTACCCTTATGAGTTTATGGCTAAAAAACTGACCCAAAATGCAAAGGGGTACCCTTATGAGTTTTTGGCTGAATAACTGACCCAAAATGCAAAGGGGTACCCCTATGATGTGTTTTTGGTGAAAATCTGACCCAAAATGCAATGGGGTACCCTTATGAGTTTATGGCTAAAAAACTGACCCAAAATGCAAAGGGCTACCCCTATGAGTTTTTAGCTGAATAACTGACCCAAAATGCAAAGGGGTACCCCTATGCGTTTTTGGTTGAAAAATTCACCGAAAATGCAAAGAGGTACCCCTATGAGTTTTTGGTTAAAAAATTCACCCAAAATGCAAAGGCGTATCCCTTTGAGTTTTTGGTTGAAAAATTCACCCAAAATAAAAAGGGGTACCCATATGAGTTTTTGGTGAAAAACTAACCTAAAATGCAAAGGGGTACCCCTATGAGTTTTTGGTGAAAAACTGACCCGAAATGCAAAGGGGTACCCCTATGAGTTTTTGGTGAAAAACTGACCCGAAATGCAAAGGGGTACCCCTATGAGTTTTTGGCTGAATAACTGACCCAAAATGCAAAGTGGTACCCTTATGAGTTTTTGGCTGAATAACTGACCTAAAATGCAAAGGGGTACCCCTATGATGTGTTTTTGGTGAAAATCTGACCCAAAATGCAATAGGGTACCCTTATGAGTTTTTGGCTAAAAGCTGACCCAAAATGCAAATGGGTACCCCTATGAGTTTTTGGTTGAAAAATTCACCCAAAATGCAAAGGGGTACCCCTATGAGTTTTTGGTTGAAAAATTCACCCAAAATGCAAAGAGGTACCCCTATGAGTTTTTGGTTAAAAAATTCACCCAAAATGCAAAGGCGTATCCCTTTGAGTTTTTGGTTGAAAAATTCACCCAAAATAAAAAGGGGGTACCCATATGAGTTTTTGGTGAAAAACTAACCCAAAATGCAAAGGGGTACCCCTATGAGTTTCTGGTTGAAAAATTCACCCAAAATGCAAAGGGGTACCCCTGTGAGTTTTTGGCTGAATAACTGACCCAAAATGCAAAGTGGTACCCTTATGAGTTTTTGGCTGAATAACTGACCCAAAATGCAAAGGGGTACCCCTATGATGTGTTTTTGGTGAAAATCTGACCCAAAATGCAATGGGGTACCCTTATGAGTTTTTGGCTAAAAAGCTGACCCAAAATGCAAAGGGGTACCCCTATGAGTTTTTGGTTGAAAAATTCACCCAAAATGCAAAGGGGTACCCCTATGAGTTTTTGGTTGAAAAATTCACCCAAAATGCAAAGAGGTACCCCTATGAGTTTTTGGTTAAAAAATTCACCCAAAATGCAAAGGCGTATCCCTTTGAGTTTTTGGTTGAAAAATTCAACCAAAATAAAAAGGGGTACCCATATGAGTTTTTGGTGAAAAACTAACCCAAAATGCAAAGGGGTACCCCTATGAGTTTTTGGTGAAAAACTGACCCGAAATGCAAAGGGGTACCCCTATGAGTTTTTGGTGAAAAACTGACCCGAAATGCAAAGGGGTACCCCTATGAGTTTTTGGCTGAATAACTGACCCAAAAAGCAAAGTGGTACCCTTATGAGTTTTTGGCTGAATAACTGACCCAAAATGCAAAGGGGTACCCCTATGATGTGTTTTTGGTGAAAATCTGACCCAAAATGCAATGGGGTACCCTTATGAGTTTTTGGCTAAAAAGCTGACCCAAAATGCAAAGGGGTACCCCTATGAGTTTTTGGTTGAAAAATTCACCCAAAATGCAAAGGGGTACCCCTATGAGTTTTTGGTTGAAAAATTCACCCAAAATGCAAAGAGGTACCCCTATGAGTTTTTGGTTAAAAAATTCACCCAAAATGCAAAGGCGTATCCCTTTGAGTTTTTGGTTGAAAAATTCACCCAAAATAAAAAGGGGTACCCATATGAGTTTTTGGTGAAAAACTAACCCAAAATGCAAAGGGGTACCCCTATGAGTTTCTGGTTGAAAAATTCACCCAAAATGCAAAGGGGTACCCCTGTGAGTTTTTGGCTGAATAACTGACCCAAAATGCAAAGTGGTACCCTTATGAGTTTTTGGCTGAATAACTGACCCAAAATGCAAAGGGGTACCCCTATGATGTGTTTTTGGTGAAAATCTGACCCAAAATGCAATGGGGTACCCTTATGAGTTTTTGGATAAAAAGCTGACCCAAAATGCAAAGGGGTACCCCTATGAGTTTTTGGTTGAAAAATTCACCCAAAATGCAAAGGGGTACCCCTATGAGTTTTTGGTTGAAAAATTCACCCAAAATGCAAAGAGGTACCCCTATGAGTTTTTGGTTAAAAAATTCACCCAAAATGCAAAGGCGTATCCCTTTGAGTTTTTGGTTGAAAAATTCACCCAAAATAAAAAGGGGTACCCATATGTGTTTTTGGTGAAAAACTAACCCAAAATGCAAAGGGGTACCCCTATGAGTTTTTGGTGAAAAACTGACCCGAAATGAAAAGGGGTACCCCTATGAGTTTTTGGTGAAAAACTGACCCGAAATGCAAAGGGGTACCCCTATGAGTTTTTGGCTGAATAACTGACCCAAAAAGCAAAGTGGTACCCTTATGAGTTTTTGGCTGAATAACTGACCCAAAATGCAAAGGGGTACCCCTATGATGTGTTTTTGGTGAAAATCTGACCCAAAATGCAATGGGGTACCCTTATGAGTTTTTGGCTAAAAAGCTGACCCAAAATGCAAAGGGGTACCCCTATGAGTTTTTGGTTGAAAAATTCACCCAAAATGCAAAGGGGTACCCCTATGAGTTTTTGGTTGAAAAATTCACCCAAAATGCAAAGAGGTACCCCTATGAGTTTTTGGTTAAAAAATTCACCCAAAATGCAAAGGCGTATCCCTTTGAGTTTTTGGTTGAAAAATTCACCCAAAATAAAAAGGGGTACCCATATGAGTTTTTGGTGAAAAACTAACCCAAAATGCAAAGGGGTACCCCTATGAGTTTCTGGTTGAAAAATTCACCCAAAATGCAAAGGGGTACCCCTGTGAGTTTTTGGCTGAATAACTGACCCAAAATGCAAAGTGGTACCCTTATGAGTTTTTGGCTGAATAACTGACCCAAAATGCAAAGGGGTACCCCTATGATGTGTTTTTGGTGAAAATCTGACCCAAAATGCAATGGGGTACCCTTATGAGTTTTTGGCTAAAAAGCTGACCCAAAATGCAAAGGGGTACCCCTATGAGTTTTTGGTTGAAAAATTCACCCAAAATGCAAAGGGGTACCCCTATGAGTTTTTGGTTGAAAATTCACCCAAAATGCAAAGAGGTACCCCTATGAGTTTTTGGTTAAAAAATTCACCAAAATGCAAAGGCGTATCCCTTTGAGTTTTTGGTTGAAAAATTCACCCAAAATAAAAAGGGGTACCCATATGTGTTTTTGGTGAAAAACTAACCCAAAATGCAAAGGGGTACCCCTATGAGTTTTTGGTGAAAAACTGACCCGAAATGCAAAGGGGTACCCCTATGAGTTTTTGGTGAAAAACTGACCCGAAATGCAAAGGGGTACCCCTATGAGTTTTTGGCTGAATAACTGACCCAAAAAGCAAAGTGGTACCCTTATGAGTTTTTGGCTGAATAACTGACCCAAAATGCAAAGGGGTACCCCTATGATGTGTTTTTGGTGAAAATCTGACCCAAAATGCAATGGGGTACCCTTATGAGTTTTTGGCTAAAAAGCTGACCCAAAATGCAAAGGGGTACCCCTATGAGTTTTTGGTTGAAAAATTCACCCAAAATGCAAAGGGGTACCCCTATGAGTTTTTGGTTGAAAAATTCACCCAAAATGCAAAGAGGTACCCCTATGAGTTTTTGGTTAAAAAATTCACCCAAAATGCAAAGGCGTATCCCTTTGAGTTTTTGGTTGAAAAATTCACCCAAAATAAAAAGGGGTACCCATATGAGTTTTTGGTGAAAAACTAACCCAAAATGCAAAGGGGTACCCCTATGAGTTTTTGGTGAAAAACTGACCCGAAATGCAAAGGGGTACCCCTATGAGTTTTTGGTGAAAAACTGACCCGAAATGCAAAGGGGTACCCCTATGAGTTTTTGGCTGAATAACTGACCCAAAATGCAAAGTGGTACCCTTATGAGTTTTTGGCTGAATAACTGACCCAAAATGGAAAGGGGTACCCCTATGATGTGTTTTTGGTGAAAATCTGACCCAAAATGCAATGGGCACCCTTATGAGTTTTTGGCTAAAAAGCTGACCCAAAATGCAAAGGGGTACCCCTATGAGTTTTTGGTTGAAAAATTCACCCAAAATGCAAAGGGGTACCCCTATATGTTTTTGGCTGAATAACTGACCCAAAATGCAAAGGGGTACCCCTATGAGTTTTTGGTGAAAAACTGACCCAAAATGCAAAGGGGTACCCTATGGGTTTTTGGCTAAAAAACTGACTCAAAATGCAAAGGGTTACCCCTATGAGTTTTTGGTAAAAAAATGACCCAAAATGCAAAGGGGTACCCCTATGAGTTTTTGGTTGAAAAATTCACCCAAAATGCAAAGAGGTACACCTATGAGTTTTTGGTTAAAAAATGCACCCAAAATTGCAAAGGCGTATCCCTATGAGTTTTTGGTTGAAAAATTCACCCAAAATAAAAAGGGGTACCCATATGAGTTTTTGGTGAAAAACTAACCCAAAATGCAAAGGGGTACCCCTATGAGTTTTTGGTGAAAAACTGACCCGAAATGCAAAGGGGTACCCCTATGAGTTTTTGGTGAAAAACTGACCCGAAATGCAAAGGGGTACCCCTATGAGTTTTTGGCTGAATAACTGACCCAAAAAGCAAAGTGGTACCCTTATGAGTTTTTGGCTGAATAACTGACCCAAAATGCAAAGGGGTACCCCTATGATGTGTTTTTGGTGAAAATCTGACCCAAAATGCAATGGGCACCCTTATGAGTTTTTGGCTAAAAAGCTGACCCAAAATGCAAAGGGGTACCCCTATGAGTTTTTGGTTGAAAAATTCACCCAAAATGCAAAGGGGTACCCCTATATGTTTTTGGCTGAATAACTGACCCAAAATGCAAAGGGGTACCCCTATGAGTTTTTGGTGAAAAACTGACCCAAAATGCAAAGGGGTACCCTATGGGTTTTTGGCTAAAAAACTGACCCAAAATGCAAAGGGTTACCCCTATGAGTTTTTGGTAAAAAAATGACCCAAAATGCAAAGGGGTACCCCTATGAGTTTTTGGTTGAAAAATTCACCCAAAATGCAAAGAGGTACACCTATGAGTTTTTGGTTAAAAAATGCACCCAAAATTGCAAAGGCGTATCCCTATGAGTTTTTGGTTGAAAAATTCACCCAAAATAAAAAGGGGTACCCATATGAGTTTTTGGTGAAAAACTAACCCAAAATGCAAAGGGGTACCCCTATGAGTTTTTGGTGAAAAACTGACCCGAAATGCAAAGGGGTACCCCTATGAGTTTTTGGTGAAAAACTGACCCGAAATGCAAAGGGGTACCCCTATGAGTTTTTGGCTGAATAACTGACCCAAAAAGCAAAGTGGTACCCTTATGAGTTTTTGGCTGAATAACTGACCCAAAATGCAAAGGGGTACCCCTATGATGTGTTTTTGGTGAAAATCTGACCCAAAATGCAATGGGGTACCCTTATGAGTTTTTGGCTAAAAAGCTGACCCAAAATGCAAAGGGGTACCCCTATGAGTTTTTGGTTGAAAAATTCACCCAAAATGCAAAGGGGTACCCCTATGAGTTTTTGGTTGAAAAATTCACCCAAAATGCAAAGAGGTACCCCTATGAGTTTTTGGTTAAAAATTCACCCAAAATGCAAAGGCGTATCCCTTTGAGTTTTTGGTTGAAAAATTCACCCAAAATAAAAAGGGGTACCCATATGAGTTTTTGGTGAAAAACTAACCCAAAATGCAAAGGGGTACCCCCTATGAGTTTTTGGTGAAAAACTGACCCGAAATGCAAAGGGGTACCCCTATGAGTTTTTGGTGAAAAACTGACCCGAAATGCAAAGGGGTACCCCTATGAGTTTTTGGCTGAATAACTGACCCAAAATGCAAAGTGGTACCCTTATGAGTTTTTGGCTGAATAACTGACCCAAAATGGAAAGGGGTACCCTTATGATGTGTTTTTGGTGAAAATCTGACCCAAAATGCAATGGGCACCCTAATGAGTTTTTGGCTAAAAAGCTGACCCAAAATGCAAAGGGGTACCCCTATGAGTTTTTGGTTGAAAAATTCACCCAAAATGCAAAGGGGTACCCCTATATGTTTTTGGTTGAATAACTGACCCAAAATGCAAAGGGGTACCCCTATGAGTTTTTGGTGAAAAACTGACCCAAAATGCAAAGGGGTACCCTAATGGGTTTTTGGCTAAAAAACTGACTCAAAATGCAAAGGGTTACCCCTATGAGTTTTTGGTAAAAAAATGACCCAAAATGCAAAGGGGTACCCCTATGAGTTTTTGGTTGAAAAATTCACCCAAAATGCAAAGAGGTACACCTATGAGTTTTGGTTAAAAAATGCACCCAAAATTGCAAAGGCGTATCCCTATGAGTTTTTGGTTGAAAAATTCACCCAAAATAAAAAGGGGTACCCATATGAGTTTTTGGTGAAAAACTAACCCAAAATGCAAAGGGGTACCCCTATGAGTTTTTGGTGAAAAACTGACCCGAAATGCAAAGGGGTACCCCTATGAGTTTTTGGTGAAAAACTGACCCGAAATGCAAAGGGGTACCCCTATGAGTTTTTGGCTGAATAACTGACCCAAAATGCCAAGTGGTACCCTTATGAGTTTTTGGCTGAATAACTGACCCAAAATGCAAAGGGGTACCCCTATGATGTGTTTTTGGTGAAAATCTGACCCAAAATGCAATGGGGTACCCTTATGAGTTTTTGGCTAAAAAGCTGACCCAAAATGCAAAGGGGTACCCCTATGAGTTTTTGGTTGAAAAATTCACCCAAAATGCAAAGGGGTACCCCTATGAGTTTTTGGTTGAAAAATTCACCCAAAATGCAAAGAGGTACCCCTATGAGTTTTTGGTTAAAAAATTCACCCAAAATGCAAAGGCGTATCCCTTTGAGTTTTTGGTTGAAAAATTCACCCAAAATAAAAAGGGGTACCCATATGAGTTTTTGGTGAAAAACTAACCCAAAATGCAAAGGGGTACCCCTATGAGTTTCTGGTTGAAAAATTCACCCAAAATGCAAAGGGGTACCCCTGTGAGTTTTTGGCTGAATAACTGACCCAAAATGCAAAGTGGTACCCTTATGAGTTTTTGGCTGAATAACTGACCCAAAATGCAAAGGGGTACCCCTATGATGTGTTTTTGGTGAAAATCTGACCCAAAATGCAATGGGGTACCCTTATGAGTTTTTGGCTAAAAAGCTGACCCAAAATGCAAAGGGGTACCCCTATGAGTTTTTGGTTGAAAAATTCACCCAAAATGCAAAGGGGTACCCCTATATGTTTTTGGCTGAATAACTGACCCAAAATGCAAAGGGGTACCCCTATGAGTTTTTGGTGAAAAACTGACCCAAAATGCAAAGGGGTACCCTATGGGTTTTTGGCTAAAAAACTGACCCAAAATGCAAAGGGTTATCCCTATGAGTTTTTGGTAAAAAAATGACCCAAAATGCAAAGGGGTACCCCTATGAGTTTTTGGTTGAAAAATTCACCCAAAATGCAAAGAGGTACACCTATGAGTTTTTGGTTAAAAAATGCACCCAAAATTGCAAAGGCGTATCCCTATGAGTTTTTGGTTGAAAAATTCACCCAAAATAAAAAGGGGTACCCATATGAGTTTTTGGTGAAAAACTAACCCAAAATGCAAAGGGGTACCCCTATGAGTTTTTGGTGAAAAACTGACCCGAAATGCAAAGGGGTACCCCTATGAGTTTTTGGTGAAAAACTGACCCGAAATGCAAAGGGGTACCCCTATGAGTTTTTGGCTGAATAACTGACCCAAAAAGCAAAGTGGTACCCTTATGAGTTTTTGGCTGAATAACTGACCCAAAATGCAAAGGGGTACCCCTATGATGTGTTTTTGGTGAAAATCTGACCCAAAATGCAATGGGGTACCCTTATGAGTTTTTGGCTAAAAAGCTGACCCAAAATGCAAAGGGGTACCCGATGAGTTTTTGGTTGAAAAATTCACCCAAAATGCAAAGGGGTACCCCTATGAGTTTTTGGTTGAAAAATTCACCCAAAATGCAAAGAGGTACCCCTATGAGTTTTTGGTTAAAAAATTCACCCAAAATGCAAAGGCGTATCCCTTTGAGTTTTTGGTTGAAAAATTCACCCAAAATAAAAAGGGGTACCCATATGAGTTTTTGGTGAAAAACTAACCCAAAATGCAAAGGGGTACCCCTATGAGTTTTTGGTGAAAAACTGACCCGAAATGCAAAGGGGTACCCCTAT